>JAUZSU010149457.1:0-14743 GCA_034780255.1 Parotocinclus maculicauda
TAGGATTTGTTTCGGTACTTTAGGATTTGGTCCGAATAAGCGGCTGGTCCCATTAACCAGTGGTCCTATTAACCGGAATTGACTGTTTTAACGTGAAACGGAGCATCAGTAGTGCAGGGAAAGAGGACTTTAACATGACAGTTTAGATCTTTTGCACGTGGTGTTTTATTTGAAACCTCAAAATTCATGAAAACATTTAGTACAGAACAGTACTGTAGATCAGAGGTTCTCAAATGTTTTTCCCCCCCTTACGAGTGTATGAGAAAAGCTGCGCCTCCTCAATCATCGCGCACACACACACACACACACACACACACACAGCAAAAAAAAATGTAAAGTCATTAACTGTGAATCTTAATTAGTAAATTCCCTTTTCTCTTGACAAACTCGAAGCACACGAAGCTTCCCCCTGTCATGTTTGGAACTCAGGAACTGTTTTGGAACCACGCCTTACTGACCGACAAAAAAACACCTCAACACCTTTTCTCTGAGCAAAGGTTTGCTCGTGCTAGTTTTCCTTCATTCGGACAGGATTTTATGATGTGTACATGTGTGCACCGGCTAAAGAGGTCTTTTGAATTTAGGGACTGGATGGGGTTGCTTTTTTGCAGCACAGTGAGAGTCAAGCTTTGAGGGGGTTGGTGTGTTTGTGAACATTGGACAGTGATGTCAGAGGTCCAGGCTGCGTCCCAAACCTCATAATACAGTACTCAATGCTATGTTTAACCATAATGTTGTTTTGTCAGCTACGCTATGCTAACCTGGTTTTAGATACAATACGATCCCATTGTGTAAGTCCCTCGGTGTTAAGTTTGGACGCTGCCCCAGTTCATTATGCAGACCCTGTAGGTCGGACCACATTTCAGTTACAACATGAAGAGGAAATCCACTCGAGTGAAATCTGCTATCAGTGACAGTACAGCCGACTCTTTAGTGCAGCGCTGACGTTCCATCAAACCGCAGCCGTCCAGAAGTCAAAGTGTCTAATGACGTTCCCATTCCAGACATCTTGGTGAGCGAGCATTGCCCGAGGAAAGAAAAGAAGACGTCTGTCTTCGCGTTTTCAATGGATTCCCAAACAAACAGCTTCCTGGAGGCGCGCCAGGCGACCCGGCCTGGTGGCAACGCCGGGATTGATGGAGCCTAAATGAACTGGCGCGACTTCACAGAGAGACGTCTTTTGTCAGAGTGCCTACCAGATTTAGTCAGACTGCAAACAACCAGATCTTGTCCGCAGAGTCTCGTTACTGGCATTTCGTTTAAGGAATGTCTGTGATACAGCACAAAGAGGATAAAAAAAAGTCCAGAATGTTATAAATAAGGTGGGGATGGATTTCAGAACCGTTACCGTGATCCAAAACGAACAAAACTGGATGTTTGCTGAGCGACAGTCCCGGTATCTTCGGTTTCAGGCTTGGCTCCATCTGGCGGTTTCAGTTTTAAGGTTGGATCACGATCCGCAGTGATATCAAGATTATTGTTGTTTGGTTTTAGAAGAGTTTTATATACTCTTCTGGCCGTCGCACCTACAGGTGGACCCGAAGCTGTGTGACCTTCAGCATACCCTTTGGGGTGCTTTCCTTTTAGGTGGCTGTTGGATGCCAATATTTCCATTTTGCCTGAATGCATGTTGTTTGCATTGTATGTTTGTTGTTATGAAGTTTTCTTAGTCACCACCTCCTACCGTGTTGCCAAATAGACTAAAACTAAAGTCGTACCTACTCTGTAGTAATTTCAAAAGGTCAATCCCAAATTAAGCAAGCCTAGGGTGACAGTGGAAAGGAAAATCCCCGAAAGGAGAAGGAAGAAACCTTGGGAGGACCAAGACTCAAAAAGGGAGCCGACCTTCATGGGTGGCCTAGATGTGAATTGAATAATTAAGTTGTAGTAATAGTAAAAGGAAGTAAATAATACAATTTAAATCAGTAATAAAATTGAAATTAGTAAAACAAATAAAAATAAATAACAAAATCGATTTTAAATGAGTCCTCAGCGGTAAGTTAATGAGGTACATCGTCTCCTAATAACTACATGATGGAGGGAGTTACTGCACACTGGTGGGACTGGTTATTGTTAATGAAGACCAGTAGAGATGCTGAGGTGGAGGAGGATCTAAGTGTGAGGTGCTGGAACTGGTACCGGAACATCACCTTGAAGAGAAAAGAGAAAATGTAGTTACTTATGGGTTAGAAGCACAGAATCTATTAACAATCACTGATGCTGAGTGCAGCATGAAACTCCGGCAGCACTGCTATAGCAGCATAGCTAAAGGGGAAGAACCAGAAGGTAACACAGCCAAGAGGCAAGAGCCGACCTGAGCCAAATCTAACCAAAGGACTGTGTAAATAAGAATGTTTTAGCCTAGACTTAAAAATTTGGAGAGTGTCTGAATTTAGAACTGAAGTATGAAGTTTATTTCATAGCCTGGGGCACCCAGCATGTATTGTGTAGCTTCCAGAAGGCATTTCTGTGGACTTTTTTTTTTTTTTTTTTTTACCAAAGATTAATGAAATCGTTTCCTAAAACATTGCTTTGGCTCAACGATTAAAGTGATTGGTCTTTATCTTTGAAGTCTGCATTTCAAAGAGATACTTAAAGATCAAGGTTCCTCCTTCTAAACCTCCGTATTAAACGCTGTTCAAAGATCACTCGCGCATCAAAGCAGGTACGACCGCTTGCAAACGTTGAGTGAAAATAACGTGGAAAAAAAACATTTCGACAGTCACACCAAAACATAAGACTAAATCGCTGTATCACTGGGGCACCCTTTTCCCTGCCCCCAAAGATTTGTGGGATAGGCTCCGGAAATCTGGTATATTTATCAGGATTCCGCTTAGACTTGTGGAGTTCTGGGATAGTCTCCAGAAATTTATTGGCACTCAGATGGTGCTGCTGCCTCATATGGTAAGTCTGAATCTGAGAGGTGCCTTCGTATTGGGCCAGGTGTCACATATACATCCCCATTACAATAGGGGCAGTGGTCCAGTATGCCAGTCCATTACTGTGGTGACCCAGGGTCAAGTTCCAAAGGTGGTTCTGGCACATCACATACGAGGCACTATTGGGTGTACCTGAGGGAGCGCAGGCCAGCGGGGATCATGTAACATTGGAACAGTGACTTACGTTGTTACGTTACATCATCGCCAGACAGGAAAGGCACAGGGCAAAAGGAAAAGGGTACAAGAGATAAAAGACTATAGATTACTTCAACAATTGAATAAGTATATATAAAAAAAAAACAATAAAAAAAACCTTCGTACAGTTTGTTGGAGAATTCGGTTGCACGGTTGGTCCGGATCTGAACAGACTGCGTCTCTCAGGGGAATCAGCCGTTCTGAAAGGGGGCCAAACCGTGACGCCCTGCCATTTTTGCACCCTTACACACCTGCTGTAGTTTTTTCCGGCCTTCGCCGTGAGCGGTTCCTGAGCGTGACACTGTCCCTGTGGCGGAGAGGTCATGAAAAGGAAAGGAAACCCTCAGCTCTCAAAGCCGGCCAGATCCGAAGACCAAAGCGGACCTCGAGGCTTGCGCTTGTCATTTACTTTCTCTACGACCCCAACCGACCTTGCCAAGCTTCAGACAAGATTCTCTGGGAACAGGTGCGGACACGGTTCGTGTGTTTCTCCAGCTGCGCCCGCCCTTTACGCGGGACCTTAAGAAGAGCTCCCGTGTTGACGTTGTAAACTGACTCGGTTTCATTCGTGCAAGCAGAGCAGAGCAAACGGTAGCTCCGAAAATCCTAGTGCTGAACCGTGTACGAGAAGAGGTCTGGCCTGTGTTACAGCCTTTGAGGGTTATTACGAGGGGGCGAAAAGTTCACGGGAACCGCGAGCGTCATCCGAACCGGCGTGCTCGGGACGAATAGCAAAGCCTGGCGGCTTTCATCCCGTGGCACATGGAGTCAATTTGTGGAGCGAACAGTAAGGTCTCTGTGGCTTTCTTTCTACCACGTGGACAAGAACGTTCATGTGTGAGGGCGACGGTAATACGGAGCGCCCTTGCTTCGTTGCGTTGTATCTGAGCCAATTAGTGCTCTCAGATTTGGCGTCCCCAGTCCCCCAGTGCCTCGACGCACAGTGCGTCGTACTGTAAGCATTTCAGGTCTTCAGGAAGTGGAAGGTGGGCGTTCTTGGAGCATTAGTCCACACTCTCCATATCCATCTGAGCTTTGATCAGTCAGTGCGAGGGAGTATTAGACCGCTTGGCCAGTTGTTGTCTTGTGTCCTCGGCAATTCACGAATAAGAACGGATACAATTCGAGCAGCTGAGGGTAAAGGGCCCAACATAATCAACTTGGATCAAAGACCCTGCTGCTCCTTGAGAGCAAAAGGTGTTGGGTGGCACCAGCATGGTTCCAGGTCTGTACGCACTGCTGTATAAGAAATATGGGAGGCCAGTCGTCCTTCCCCTCTGCACCCTGTGTTTTAGGGGGGGACGACGACGACTTTATCTTGTTTAGGGTTATAAAACAGGGTGCAGGTCCATCCTAAGGCGTCCTGCTCTAAAACGTTCACTCGGCTTTACCGCCAACGAATGCATCTGTTTCTGATTGGTTTCTGATCCACGACCGGGCACCCACCCTGCACCAGTGCATTAAGTCAGTCTTGCCACTTGTTCACTAACATGATCAAAACCTCCAGCGCCTATGAAACATAAATCACTCCAGAGTCACTGGCGCTACGTCCCGTAATAACTCCGAGCTTTAAAGTCTAGCCGAAATAAAAGACGTGAGCTGAGCGCACTGGAGACCCTCTCATTAGCCGAGTCAAGGGTTACCAAAAAGGGAGGGCACGTAGCGCGTTCCCAGCCTCATTATCGACCGAGTGCACCTGCGATCACTCTGGGATTCTCTTTGAGGGTTCTCGGCCCACCCTGCAGGGGGCAACACGCTGCTGCAACGAGCACGTCTCCGCCCCCGCGTCCGTCCTCTTACGCGATAAAAGGCATGATGGGCCACAGATTTGGCCTTTGTTGCCGGCTTGTTAAGCTGTCAGACATAGCAGGGATGTAAGCAGGACCCGCCATGCGCTGGGCGTCGGCTCGGCAGTGCCGATGCCCCTGAATTTCTTATCAACTCCGACCTGAAAGGAAAGGCAATGAAACATAAATGAAGGCCACGCTGAAGCGAAGGCCTTCTTCCCCCGGCAAGAGAAGAACCCCATTATTTTTGGAGCCGATGCCGCCAGTGGAACGTTCCTCACGCCTTCATGGTTTTCTCTCCATCGTCTGACCACAGTCCTTAAGACAAGAGGGTCTTTTGTTTAAGCTCGGCCGTGACTAGAGGCTGCTCCCGGCGCCGTAATAACAAAAGGTTCATCTTCGCTGAGATTTAAGAGCTGACCTTTTATGCTTAATGTCAGCTGAGATTAGCAGGTGATAACCCGCTCTCAGGTGAAGCGCTGAGCGCTGACTCAGGCATTCTCTCAGATCAGGGATACCTTTGTCAAAATGCCACATTTCTAAATAAAGAAATCATCTTCCAATCGCTGCTCAGGACAGTCAGGACGTAAACAGGCTTCGATCATTTTCTCCCAAGCTCCCTCCTGCTCTGGGTTGCAGGGACTCCGGCATCTGTCCTCACGAGACCCAAGGTTTGCAGCAGAAGTAGCCCTTCTTCGGTGATACCACTCCATAGCGGGCCAGGTGCTGCCGTCTTGGTGCGAGCTTCCAAAAAGGAACACCAGTACTCAAACTTGGATCTCCACAGCAGTTGGCTACTATCCACTGCTGAGCCACCTGAGACAATTTGGCTTTCGTATCTGTTTAGACAGACCTCTTGGGCAGGGAAATGCACCCAGCAGGTGCCTTCTGGTGAAACTGGCCAGGGGATCATCTCCTGCTGCTGCAGCAGACCCCCAGTGAAATTCAGCACAGACCCACAAGTAGAGATATGGGCTCTTAAGGCGAGGTCTATGGGAAAATGGTTTGGCACCTTTATTGGAGATCTTGGCTGGCTTGCAAAGTGCCCTGGCATCTCCATCAGAGACATTTGAGACCAGTTGGAATTGGAAACACCATTTCTGGATGTCCACATATTTTGGGTGTATATTATATAACAATGCTGGACCGTCGGTTCCGTCTCAGTCTAAATGACGTGCTCACATTCCTTGTGAGGATGCAAATGTGTCCCCTGTAGTGTCTAATCTCACCCCGGTGCCCCATTAGACAAACAGCATTGGCCCTTTGGCTAATCAGAAGCCTGTTATTGTTTTATTTACCCATGGGTTTTACTGATTGACCCGCTTTGTAATGTTAATTCGCCTTTGATTTGCCTCCGGGGCCTTGCCTCACGCAGAGTCGCGCTGCACAATTGGCTGAGCGAATTCCCAGTGGAGCGCGATGTATCCGTCGGAGCCCGTTCCTTCCCTCAGCTCGCCTCTCTAACGGTAGACTTTCCACACGGACAAAGTTCCAGGGTTTTTTAACGACCGCACGTGCAAGTTAAAGCGCCTGATTAGAAGGCAAAGGCGTTTTCTGTTTGCACGGAGCGTGCAGTTACTTACAAACAAGCCACACTTAACGGTCGGGCAAGATTTCTTCCCCTAAATAAAATATTCATCGGGTCTTCAAAGAATAAGCTCTTGAAAGGAAATCTAGTGAAATATTAATGGCAGAAAGGGAGGCCAGGCTCGGCGTTATTCGATGCGAGGTCAGGCGGCAGAATCGAATTAGGGTAAACATCAAGGCTGGCATGTAATGACACGAGTTTAACAAACGTTAAAGATTGCTGACGATACCCAGCTAGTGTGTCAAGGGGGGTAATTAAATCGTCGATGCATAATTAAAATGCAGTTTAGTCCTCTTCAGGAGGCACCTGTTCACTGTCAGAACTTTTTTTGGACCCACAAAGGTCACGTCCACATCACGTCCTTTTTACCAGGTCGTTGACCAACGTGGACGTTACCCGGTTACTGTAATCCAAATATTAAAAGGTCTTTGTGCAAGAAATCAAATTTATTTCTATAACACTTTTTACAACAGAGTATTGTCTCAAAGCAGCTTTACGATCTTATATGATCTTAAAAGGCCAATCCCAAATTGAGCAAGCCTAGGTCGACAGTGGCAAGGAAAAATCCCTGTATGAAGAAGGAAGAAACCTTGGGAGGACCAAGACTCAAAACGGGACCCGTCCTCCATGGGTGGCCTAGATGTGAAATGAATAATTAAGTTGTAGTAATAGTAAATAATATCATTTTAATCAATAATAAAAATGTAATTAGTAATAAAATACAAAATAAATAACAAAATCGATTTTAAATGAGTCCTCAGCGGTAAGTTAATGAGGTACATCGTCTCCTAATAACTACATGATGGAGGGAGTTACTGCACACTGGTGGGACTGGTTATTGTTAATGAAGACCAGTAGAGATGCTGAGGTGGAGGAGGATCTAAGTGTGAGGTGCTGGAACTGGTACCGGAACATCACCTTGAAGAGAAAAGAGAAAATGTAGTTACTTATGGGTTAGAAGCACAGAATCTATTAACAATCACTGATGCTGAGTGCAGCATGAAACTCCGGCAGCACTGCTATAGCAGCATAGCTAAAGGGGAAGAACCAGAAGGTAACACAGCCAAGAGGCAAGAGCCGACCTGAGCCAAATCTAACCAAAGGACTGTGTAAATAAGAATGTTTTAGCCTAGACTTAAAAATTTGGAGAGTGTCTGAATTTAGAACTGAAGTATGAAGTTTATTTTATAGCCTGGGGGGGGCAAGTATGGGAAAGTTTTTTCCCCTGCTGTGACTTTTTTCATTGTAGAAACTGAAAGAAGTCCTGCACCGAGTAACTTGTACAAAACAGTCACTAAACACATCAACCGAGCTGAACCGTCTCTAGTCCAAACGTGAGCGCATGAGCATTGAGGCAGTTTCACACACACATACAAATGATGCATTTCCGCTTAAACTCCTTCCTCCGCTTGTGGATCCGCAGCGTTGATTGGTTGTGGAGTCGAGCAGCTCTTTATGCCCACAGCATCCAGAGTCCGATGTCCTTTTGTCATTTTTAAGACCTCGAATGTTAAAGTGACCAGATGTTGGCGTACTTGCATGGGATTTTGGCCTTGGGTCAACGCATGAGTGTGTTTGTGTGTTTATCCCCATTGTTGAAGTGTCCGTCTGTTCTCCAGGGTCTCGCTGAGAATCAGTGGCCACCGTGAGGGATTTGCATGCTTGATGCTCACCCTCCCAGGGAGAGGGTGGAGTTGTGGCGGCCGAACATGTCTGAATGGCTGTCGGACTCCGGAAGCTTGGTCCGTGTTTGGATCTGTGCCAATTCCCAGCTCAGGAAGATCTGGGGAAGATCAGACGTAGCTCACGACTCGCCTTTATAAAGAGTTTTGGACCGTCAGCAAGCTGACGTTGTGGTGGAAACGAGGGATGGAGAACTTTGTCTTACTCTGACGGCGAGTGTGCTAAGCGTTGCCCCGTTTGATCTCAGGTGTGCCAGGTAATCCCTCCCGTCAGAAACTGTTGCACACACAATGCTTCGATGTTCAGTCCTGAATGTACAGATTAGCGGTTTTCCCCGCGTGCCCGATCAAAGCACGCCTAGACCGAGGTTTTTTAAGGCGCTATTCAAGTTTCTGTTCAGCGTTTTGTCTGCATGAAGCCACAAGATTGGGAGTTGAACTTCTAGCGACGCTCTGCAAACTGACAGGCTCTTCTTGGGAGGTCGGATTTGGCACATTAGAGCTAGAAATGAGCCTCAAAGTCAGAGGGCGGCACCATATATAGAGCCTGCCAGCTTTTTTCCTTAGGATATGCTAGTCTCGTCTGTGTGTGTGTGTGTGTGTGTTTGCATATGGGTGGGTAGGTGGGTGGGCACAGGCAACAGTGGGTACACTGTTTGGGTGCTTCCCCTAGTGCTTGGGCTCAAACGTAGCTTTGGTTGAACGGGGCAGAAATGCTTACGATGGGTTAAAATGTGTCGACCAATCGTAAAAGTGTGGGCGTGGCTTGTACGGTTTTTAAAAAGTCTGAAAAATTATCTTTAATCCTGTCCTGTCCGGGATGATTTAGCTAAAGTTCCTGAGGTCCTGGCTTTTGTCGTCACAACAGGAAAGTCCGGGGGTGTGGGTACAGTCTCTCAAAATAGCCAGGCGTCCCATCCAGCGAACGCTTTGCTCAACACTGTGCCCAACGAATTCCCGGGATGGGTTACAGAACTGGCCAGGTCAGAGAAGTTTGGACGAGGGTATTTCGATTGGCCATCAAGTGTTGGCGAGGATGCATTTTTGTGGCTGTGGAAAGCATTTGCACCATTGCTCCCACTGTACTAGCCCACCTCCCGGAGCAAACTGTACAGAGGCACCCGACGGCCAATCGCCATTCCCCCGTTGGTGGATTGGCCAGGAGAACTTGCTTGGGGACTATAAAAATGAACTAACAATGCGTAATCCCCACTCGGGATTCGAAACCACACCTTCCTTAGAGCATAAAAACGTCCGCCTAATGTGACGCTTCATTACTCAGCAGGTTTGGAACCCCAGTCGGGCCCTATTGTTAGCAGTTTTGTACGCCTAAATTCCTCAACCGGAGCGATTTCACGAGCTGCGAATGGAAGGCTTGCAGTACGGCTTGCTGCTCTTTTATCTACGTCCAACACACACACTCGCACAAGTCGACCGCAGTCTGTGTTCAGTCCTCTGTCAGCACGTCCAAATATGCGGCCGTTTTTTTTTTTTGCGCCGTCTCTGCTCTCCGTTATTTATGTGTGGTAGCGATGTGACGTTGACGCGCCCCAGGTATGCCGTCTCTCCCCCTCTTTCTCCGGCGGATAAAAGAAGCCGTTGCTTGCTCCAGCCTCAAATCCGCGACAAGATATTTGGTGCCGCGGCAAATCCGATTATCCAGCCGCTTCCAGGACAGGCTGAAACGCAGTCTGTCACGACTTTCCCTAGCTAGGAATGTGCCAACCGGGAAGATTACAAAACGTCGACTACAAAGTCAGGCGCCTGATCCGCTACACACAGTGCACCTCGAGTTGGGACAAGGCACCCAGTAGGATTGGAATATCTAAAGTTTTGCTACAAGTTGTTAAGAAACAAGACAGCGTTTAGACTTTTCGTGTGATTCGAGTATCAGGATTCTATCCGGATAGGCCTTGGAAATGCAGGTGTAAATGCATGAAACGAAATAGATTACCTTTAATTTCATAACTGTGTCATTGGGATGTTATGTCATTTTTCGGCCACTAGAGGACTGCATGGGCCACGGATTAAAACGCCATTACTGATCAGGTGGCACGGATCAAAGTCCGGAAGGCATGCACTAATCTGTACGATTAAGCGCCAGCAGCAGTGTAGGCTATTTAGGCGTGTCAGACGATGGAGCTGGACGCTGTGCCGTAACTTAGTAGGCACAGCCGGTGTATTTATTTAGACGCGTTTGCTGTGTAGAGATCAGCGTGAGGGCGGAGTTGAACTCAAGTCAAATCTAAAATCTTACTGGAGATTCAGTTGGCTGTAAATGGGGTTAAAATCAGTTTACAATACCGGCACGGGAAGAGTTCCAGTGTAACTGGGGTCTGATGCATTTATTTAGTGTTACTTTATTTTTAGGGTCTAATATATTTTACTTAGTATCGCTGTTCATATATTACAGTCGTAACTCGAATTATCTGGGAATCATTTAAGCTGGTTTCACACTCTTTGCGCTTATTGTTCCATTCTGGATTCGGTTCTATAAAAACAGACCTGTAAACCACCCAGATTTGGGCATTCATCCAATCTGGGAAGCGAGAGTGTATGTGGGGTTCCCCAGGTGTCCAGACAATGGCTCAGGTTATGGCTGGATGGACAAAGCATGGGAGGCCTCTGCCTTCTTAGCCCAGTAGCTCTAAGGACGTGTGGACAGGGCGGGGCCGTGGCTTGGAATGGGTTGGGCGTTTACTCGACGTGAGGTCTGAGAGCGAGGGAGGGGCTAAAGGCGAATGATGAATGGGAACAGCAGAATGTGACTGGAGTTTAATAAGGCTGTGGGTACATGTGGTTTGCGTATACGAGGGTGGGAACGATGGCTTCAGTACCGTAGTGCTTTTTCATAAACCAGAGACATAGAAAAGCAGGGATTCTGACCAAATGTAGCACATCCAAACCGGTCGTGTTTACAATCCGGCCCGACCGAAGAGAGTGCCAGACACCGAAGCGTTTTTTTAAGCGTAAACAGTTTTAAAAACACAAGCAAATTTGGGTTCTTTCTGGCCGTTTTGTGCACTATGTAAGTCGAAGAATGCCATTATGGTGTCGTGTTTTTAAAGAGCAAGTGTAAATTCTGGGATAGGCCCGAGACCCCCAGGATAAGGCACGATAAAGGGGCAAAAATGAGAATGAAAAAAGGGTGTAGAAGCAACCATAACGGGGTCCACAAACACATATCTCCATCTTTTCAGCAGCTTTATCTCACAGCACCAAAAGTTTTCAGATTGTGTCTTAACTAACTAACTAACTGTGGACTGTGGTGGCCTAGTGGTTAAGATACTGGACTATGGACCAGAAGGCCACAGTTGGGTCCCTGAGCAAAGCCCTTAACCCACAATTGCTTGGATTTTAAGACTGTATTAATTGTAAGTGGCTCTGGATAAGGGCGTCTCCTAAAATGACATCAATCAATGCAACTAATATTGATGTGTACAATAAAACACTTTATGTAACAACACAGGGTTGATAAGTCCCCGAACACCTTGCTGTCAGAAGTGGGATTCGAACTCGTGCCTCCAAAGATCCTCGTGGTTAAACAGACAAGAAAACAAATTAAAACACAAACATCCGTTTTTAAATGTAGCGGTTGCACACGGGCCGGCGGCTGAATAAGGGGCGCATCCGCGGTCCTGTTCAGCAGGAGGTTTCTGCTGACCTTCACACTACAGACAGCCAGAGGAAGCAGAATGATGAGGTCGTGCTGTAGTGTCTTCACCCCTGAACCCTCCTCAGCTCTCCCATCACTCATCAAGGATGTGGAAATCCCAAGCTCCCCATCTTCCCAGCACCCCGCTCATGCCGGGCCCCCGATTCCCAGATGTTTCCAATTAAAAAAAGCTAGCCTTTCAGCATGAGCCTATTCTCTGCCTGCTGAGAGAGAAATGGGGAGACGGGGGCAGACAAGTAGGGGGACAGACAAACTGAGAGAGACAGAAAAAAGGGGAGTGGGGGGGCGAGTACGACTAAAGAATGGCAGGTTTTCTTAGCAGTGAAAAAGGCTCGAAGAAGCAGGACAGAGACAGAAGTGGGTGGCATTCAAGAAGTCGCTCCGGCTCAGCGGTCGGCCGTATTTCGGTTCCAGCCTGCTCATGAATGGAAGGCTGGATTAGGAATGTAATCAGCGGAATCTGAATTCAGGGTGCTGTGTGTAAAAGTAAACAAGGCCAAATTCGGCCAATGATTACAGAGAATAGAGGGTCTGACAGTGTACCAGCTAGCAGCTATCAGATAAGAGCATCCGGAAAACAAAGCTACAGGTATCATTCAAATCAACGCTCAGATTGAGTTCTTAACTATAATGACTGCGCCATCATTGTTGGTCTCAGGCAGGCTGGTTTGCACGCACGTCTCTAGAGGGTTTTTTTTTTTAATGGGGCGGTAAAGGAAATAATCCAGACCGCGGCAGTTCTGAGGACGGAAAGACCTTGGGGAGTGTCGGGCCTGGCTCGAGCTGACAGTAAGGCTATGAGAACTTGAAGTGAGATGACCACTCTGTACTCTCTCAACTGTGGTGAGCAACTCAAAAAGCACAGCCAGTTGAGGCGGGTAGGCTGCGACAGCACAGGATGGACATGTTGAAGAACGGATAAGTGTAGCCTTTGAGTGTGAACGTCTTGTCTCGAACATGTTCTCCAGAGGATCTTGCATGCTGTAATGTCTAAGAGCAGAAACTAGATCGGGGCGCTAGATCATCCCCCAGCTGTGACCCTGTCATATTGGCACAGCGTCCTCGCACTGCACAGTTGGCGCTCTTGCCAGCGTGGCTTACGAGATCCTGGATCAGGGCATTGGGGGGAAAGTTTCACCCTCGGACCCCTGGAGAGGCATCGGGATTACGCTGCGGTTCGGTTTAGCAATGCTAGGAATGTGGACACGTGACAGTTTGCAGTTTGTCACTCATCGTATCCGTTTTGTAGGGGTACACGTCGCTCTGTGAAGAATGGCTGTTCGATTCTCTTGCCTCTTTAAGCGAGTTCTCCCAGCCTCGTGCATGACAAATGAAAGTTTGTACCCCTTTTGCAGCGATTGCCCAGGTGACCATGAAGATGGAGGAAACGGTTGAAGTCTACAAGGGTGATTCGGCCACCATCCGCTGCCACTACCACTTCGCCCAGGAACCTAGCATGGTGATGGTGCAGTGGTTCGTGGTATGTACTCTTCACCCCTTTATAAAGATTATTTATTTATTATTTATTCGTATTGATAGCAACAGCTCATTGTGTAATGTCTGTAGCTACTGTAGCTGGGCTAGACGACAAAAAAACAGTTGGTTCAAAGTGATTGGTGACACTGTTGGACGTACTTAAGTTTATACTAAAACCCTAGCCTCTACCATGAGGATCACTGAGACTCTGGAGTGATGCCTGTAAAAACCGCCTGGCCAGAGGCTCCAGAGCCTCAGAAAATATTGGAATCCTTAACAAGTGCTGTTTTTGTGCTTAAAGTGCAAAAGGGAAAGAGAAACAAAGACTAAATAATTCCAGTGGTAGTACTAGAAAATAGGTAAACAAAACGGTTTCCACTATTGCTCTGAAACTACACTTCCCATGAACCTCAGCGGGGTCCCGGAGGACGACGAGTGAGGATCTCGTACAGCGACCTCACCATGCAGAAGGTAGATGAGAACACAACGTACTCGGACCGCATCAGCATAGCAGGGGATCCCACAGGCGAAAGCCTGATCATCATGGACGTCAAGCTCTCTGACGAAAGGGAGTTCTTCTGCCAGGTCAACGGGCTGGCGGCGGGCAACGGCGAGGGCAGGACCCACCTACACATCTTTGGTAGATCTGCTACTATACGGTTTATGGTAGATCAGTTTCCTGATGTAGATCCCTCTGACTTCATACGATCTCTTGTGTTTCTCAGATCCTCCAGAGCCCCCTGTCATTGAGGCGGTAACTTCTGGAGTCTCAGTGACCAATGTCTTGCCTTCGAAGGTTGGTATCCGACCATCCATCAGACCTCGTTTTTGTATTACTGTCCCTGACCGTGTGATGGAGAGAAATTTTCTCATCTCAATCAGATTGCATCTTGCGAAACCAGAGCAGGCTTTCCCAAGCCGAACATCACCTGGTACCGCAACCACGAGCAGCTGCATCCCAAAAGTGGACGTAAGTATCACCCTGATATCTGAGGTCCCAGCATAACATAAACACCTCCCTGCAACTGAAACCAAAACATGCTGTATAGATGATTAGAGACGTGATGATTAGACGAATGGTCGTTTGCCTTGGGTTCGTTTGTTGATACTATTTACTCCCAGGAACTTAAAGCAAAACTTATATACAGTCGATTCCGGTTAATTGGACCACCGGTTAATGAGACCAGCCGCTTATTCGGACCAAATCCTAAAGTCCTGAAACAAATCCTATTATATACGTGTAATGTTATCTGCTTATTTGGACCAAAATTCCGCTTAATCGGACCAAAGAACGTGTACAGTATGTAATATCCGTGAAGAAAATCTTCGTCTCTGGCATCACTACCCGAAAACTCCCGAGTTTCTCCCCAGCCCTCTACTGCCACCTACAGGTCTTTGCC
>JAUZSU010149468.1:0-14743 GCA_034780255.1 Parotocinclus maculicauda
CGTTCTTTGGTCCGATTAAGCGGAATTTTGGTCCAAATAAGCGAATAACATTACACGTATATAATAGGATTTGATTCGGTACTTTAGGATTTGGTCCGAATAAGCGGCTGGTCCCATTAACCGGAATCGTCTGTATAATTAAATACACCAAATGATTTTACTACTGATATTTTTGATTACAAACTGAAACGTGTACGAAATGTTTTTAATCTTAAGAATAATTCGTTTAAAACAGAAACAATAAGTGGATTACAAAATGCTAAAATAAATGTACAGAACTTTGAATTTGTTGTTTTAAGGTACACAATTCATTTTCCTTACGGAGCTTAAAACACAAAAATAGCTATGTTAATGTGAAATAAGACTAATAATATGACTTGGATTGCTCTTTAGGGTGGAATCTGGTCTAAAACAAGAACATTGACAAGAGAAATTGAACTAAAACTATCCTTTAGATAATGTGTTTATCACAAGCACATACATTTTGATTTAAAGTATGACCAATGCTTTATTACTTTACCTTAATATAGCATATGAAGCACATAATTCTGCTAATATATTGTATAGTAAATGCAACATACTGTATCTGTACAAAGTTTAGTATATTTTAATACAAAAGTGTATATAAATCTATAAGTACATTTAAAAAATGTTATTTTTTTACGCAGACGATTCTCTACGGCCCGTGGCTCATACCTGATCCTCTGGATTTGTGATCGAAATATGTTTATTTTATTTTATATATTAAATGTATTCTACGTTAAAAATGGACATTTTAGTTATGTCTCCAGGTTTTCACCCAGTCCTGTTATCCTATTATTGTATTATCTAAAAATACTGAAAATTATGGAACATACCACCAATAGGAAGCTGTATCATGTGGAGCATCTCAAGACCGTGGGAAGACCAAAAGTAAATTCTATCTTATTGTTAACTGATATTGGAATTCTAAAGTAACAGTAAATGCAGAAACCAAATAAATGTAAAAATCAAATAAATATGTCTTTGATTGACCAATACACATTATAAACAGTTAAATGTGTGTTTTTAGATTCATTTTTGTAGGTCCCGGGTCCAGTCTTTCTATGCATGTC
The DNA here is from genome assembly GCA_034780255.1 of Parotocinclus maculicauda. Taxonomy (NCBI): domain Eukaryota; kingdom Metazoa; phylum Chordata; class Actinopteri; order Siluriformes; family Loricariidae; genus Parotocinclus; species Parotocinclus maculicauda. The sequence goes on from JAUZSU010149468.1 coordinate 1,095, forward strand.
CGCCCCGGGTCTGCCTGGGTTTTCTCCAGGTACTCCGGTTTCCTCCCACAGTCCAAAGACATGCGTGTTAGGTTAATTGGTGTCTCTAAAATGGCTCTTAGTGTGTGACTGTGTGTGTGTGTGCCCTACACGGATTGGCGCCCCGTCTAGGGTTGTTCCCGCCCTTACGCCCAGAGTTTCTGGGTGGGCACCGGCTGGCCAACGGCCCCGTGAGGATTAAACATCTATGAACTGCCATCAATGTCACTGTCCATACAAAATACAAACTTAGTCTAAAAGTCGAGAAAAAAAAGATGCTCAAACGTTTGCACTGACCACGTGCTCTGTTTTAAAATAGGAGTTATTTAGGTCTAATCCCTGCAGAGGTTTTCCCTCTTTAGAACATTAACAAAACGTCATTAAAGCAGAGGTGGCATGTTACTGTTTATCAAACTACTCTGGTAATTCATATATTCATATAGTTTGGTAACCAAGGTATCTCGTGGTGCGTAAAGTTCTTGCACAGGCTCTTTACTCTTTAGTGAGCTAGTAGGCGGTTTGGCACTGCACATGTTTCCCTCTAAAGGGTTAAGACGCAGGCAGGTATCCCAGTACCAACCCCAACTTTCGGACAGATGTCTTTTAAAGGCTTGCGGAGCAATTCCTAAGCGTCATGTGCGCGTAAAGACGCGTTCCTGTGTTCAGGGGGTATAAGCTCCGCTTTACATTAGCTACCGACACTACCTTCTCCACGCGCTTCAGTCAGTTGCGTCTGCTTTGTAATAAGGAGCTGTGGCACCGCAGCTCGCGCGACAGGACGATCTGAGATCCCAGAACTCCATTCCAAAGATGCGTGTATGGATGTGGCTGCTGCTGGTGGAGATGGTGATGTTGCGCGTAAGAGGCATGGCTCTGCACAGGGCTGCGTATTCGCATGCCGGACTCTGTCCTAACGATGTGAACCCCAACCTGTGGGTGGATGCCATGAGCACCTGCACCCGGGAGTGCGAGGCCGACCAGGTGAGCCCTAGTCATTCCCCAATCTTACCTTTCCTGAACATGACTTCAGGTAAAAGCGCACCAATTTGGTGGAAGTAGGCTCAGTTTGTTTTGTGCTTAACAAGAGATAAGAGTAAGTGTGAGCAAGTGTACGAGCAAATAACTGTACGTGATTAAAAGCAACTCAAGATAGAGACATTAGACAGACAGACAGACCCAGATAGACAGACATACAGCCGGGTGGGAAGAGGTAGAAAATATAAAGCGAATTTAATGGACAGTAGCAAAAAAAATATGGATATGGACAGACAGACAGGTAGGTAGGTAAATATGTGGTAGAGAGGTAGCCAGGCTAAGAGACAGACAAAATATTAAGTATATTAGATAGTCAAATGGATGGATAGACAGCCAGAAGCAAAAGAGTCATATTGCCAAAATGCAATACAGATAGATTATATTATATATTACAATACAATTATAGATAATAGGTCAGACAGACAGGTAGGTAAATACTGGGATAATCAGAAAGACAGGTCAGACAGGAAAGGTTGATGTGGCAAAAATCAGACAAGGAGATAGAAAGACATTTTACTCAGACTCACTAAATCTTTCTTAAGAAAAAACTTGCAAAGGTTCTTAAGAAAATCACTAAGATGTTCAGAAGAATGATCTTAATTGCAATTTAAAAGATTACTTACTTCCAAAAACTAAACTGTTTAAAGTTTTTATTTTATGACTTTTTCAACTCTTCCCACCGAAGACAAGCGTGAGGCAATCGTAAGGTTAAGAAAACATTTAAGGACAGAAATTAGTTCAACAACACCGCTTTAAAATGATGAAAAATTAAATCCTTCTTAAGATGTGTTTATATCTGCTTTTTCCTTAAGAATAAAGTAACAAGAAAACACACACAGTTAAAAAGATTTTCTTTCTTAAGACACTTTGGTGAATATATCACCAGTTTTGAAATTCATGTTTGAAATATTTTGGTACAAACGGAATAACTTTTATGTTAAAATATTATTTACTGCATCATCAATTTGCATCCATTTAATGAAGACCTAGAGCAGGACACATGGAGTCTGAGGCAAGGCCGAGATAAAGAAGTTTTTTTTTCTCATACAAGAGTTTGAAGAATCTGAAAAAATTATTATACCATAATTCCCTTTACATTTATTACTGATACTAATACTGATATATTGGTATATATATATATATATATATATTATAGTCTTACTATTTGAAGCAAATTATGATGATTCTTCTCTCAAATTTCATTAAAATTACTACATAAAGTCACCCGAATATACGAATATAAACAACAACATCCATTATTTCTATTCTTATTGTAAAATATGTTTTGCCCTCAGTAGGTGAACGTGCACACCCGCAATCTTAACATCAGTCAAATCAAAATGAAACGCGTTTATTGACTGGAATCGGAACGAGAAGAGACAGACAGTAATGCGATATGCAAGTTCATAAAGGAAAGGCACAATTCTACCAACTAAACCTGAAACCATTTGGCTGTTTTTGTCTTCCATTTAGGAATGTGAGACATTTGAAAAGTGCTGCTCGAACGTTTGTGGAAGCAGGAGCTGTGTGGCAGCTCGCTCCATGGACAAACCCGGGAAGAAGGGTCCCTCTGCTCTTCCTAAGGAATCAACCTGTGAGAACTTTGTGTGCTCTCAACAGGGCTCTGAGTGCCACATCTGGAACGGGCAGCCCCTGTGCAAATGTCGGGATCGCTGTGAGAAAGAGCCTTTCTTCACCTGTGCCTCTGATGGCATGACCTACTACAACAAGTGCTACATGGATGCCGAAGCTTGCACCAAGGGAATCTCCTTGTCTGTGGTCACCTGCAGGTCCCATACTGGAAACACCAGCCCTTTAACTCTAGGGACCACTGCCCTGCCGACCACCACTCTGCTTCTCAGCACCACTTTACACACGCAAGGCCCGGTCATGACAGGAAAGCCAGTGAGACAATCTGTGTTTGAGAGTGAAACGGCCAGCTTCCTCTGTGAAGTGTCTGGATGGCCAAAGCCTGACATCACCTGGGAGAAGCAACTAGAGGGAAAGCAGAATGTTGTTATGAAACCGAATCACGTGCTGGGGAATATGGTCGTGACCAATATCGGACAACTGGTGGTTTACAGTGCCCGTGTGGAAGACACTGGCATCTATACCTGCACAGCCACAAACTCTGGTGGTTCGATCCAAGTTCATTTCCCACTCTCTGTGCAAAGGAGAGACACAGTCAAGGAGGAGAAGCCAAAAAACTCGACTCGATTCCCTGCAGAGAAATGCCTGAAGGAGCCCGACAGTAGCGACTGTGAGGAGGGGGGGCCAAGTTGGTACTACGATAGCAAAAGGAAGAGCTGCTTTACAGTCATCTACGGCAAATGCAATCAGAACCAGAACCTTTTTGACACCTTTGAATCCTGCATGCTCTCCTGCCATGCTGAACTGCTCGCCCCCTGTGGCCTCGCCACCGTCCAGGGCCCCTGTAAATCATACGAGCCACGCTGGGCCTTCAGCAGCACCCTGGGCCAATGCCAGCCGTTCATTTACAGCGGCTGCGGAGGCAACGACAACAACTTTGAGACCAAGGAGGCGTGCGAGGACTTGTGCCCATTACCCAGCAACCACCGCTGCAAGCCATGCAAACCAAGACTGAAGATGGTGAACAGCTTCTGCAAGAGCGACTTTGTCATCCTGGGTCATGTGATAGAGATGATAGAGGAGGAAGACTCGGGCCGGGCACTGGTCACTGTGGACGAGATACTAAAGGATGACAAGATGGGACTTAAGTTCATGCAGAATGATCCCTTGGAGGTGACGCTGCAGAACGTGGATTGGAGCTGCCCATGCCCCAATATCACCACCTCAGACGGGCAGATTATCATCATGGGAGACGTGCACAACGGGATGGCCAAACTGAAGCCGGACAGCTTCGTCAGCCCGTACAGTGTGCGACGAGTCCACAGGCTGCGGGAGGTCATCAGTACGAACACGTGTGACATTCTCAAGAAATTCAACCACCTTACTGCTAGCCCACTTTGACTGCTGTAACTCTGAAAAGATTTCAATGTAAGATCTATGCAAAAGACATGATGGGGGTTTTCCTCTTGCTTTCTCATTCGCCATTATACTCGCTACCTGTAGCCTGCTTTTTTTGTTTGTTTGTTTGTTTATTATGCACTAATCTTATATATGACCGGTGAACTATCGACTATGCACAACATTCCAGTCCGGTTAAGATGTTTGCTTTGACAGGGTTGCACATACAATACGAGGAACATCTGTTCACCAATTGGACAGTGTCAACTTTCGAAATCTTCACAGGAAACCTCCTAAAATGTCTTAGGTTAAAGCGAAGGAACACATCCATAGACAAGCATTAATCAGTCCCATCTGGAAAGCCAAATCACAGAACTAAGCCTCCTCCTGCTTCAAAAGGAACGCCAGCCTTCCCCGATAAAGACGAGGTGGTTCTTACTGGAAATATGACTTGCCTTTCATTCTGTGGCATCCAAGGAATCTTCTGAGTTATTACACAATTTCTAGATTGCTAATGAGAACGTTTTCATTTCAAATGTTTAAAGACAGGTCACGCTAAAACGGTTGTAATATACTCGAGCTTGGATACTGGACGTTGTATTATATTTGATATATGGTCTGGTTGTTAGGACATATCTAGTTATTCAGTTGGAATCGTAATGTACAGGTAGATGTTTTATCTTGAAGTGATTTATTTCCCCTTATTTATTTCAATCTTGTGTTCCAGGAATGAAACACTGAACTAACCTTATTTTTGTAAGCACACCTATATTCTTTTTTAACAATAATGTGTGTAAAGATTTAAAAGTGTCATCCAACCAAATAAAAATCTTCTTATCACAATCTTTTATCACCATTTTGTCTCCAGGACAAACGTTCATGGTGTGTAAGTGATAGTGTCACCTGCTTTGCCACTACTACTACTACATTTTACTCACTTAGAAGACGCTCCTGTCCAGAGAGACGCTCCTGTCCAGAGAGAGGTTAAAGGTTTTGCATAAGGACCCACCAGCTTGTGGGAGCTTGGCAAATTTAGGATTTGAAAAAGCCTAGTACTTCAACTGCTAAACCACAAGAGTGGCACCTGTAAGACATCAAAGCACTCTGACCTCCCCCTAAAGAAAATGATTTAATCGTGTCATTCATTTTTTCCAAATATTGTCCCAGGCCAAATTGGGGCCCCTCAAAAGTGCCCAGGGAATACCTCCTGCCACCCAAAGCCAATCCAGCGTCTGCTTCCTGTTCTATTCTAGATACTCCCAATATCGTTAAAATGCAATGATTCATTAGACCAACAAATCCTCCTGGCATCATAAAAGAAAATTTGATGCCGTCTGTGCGCCCTGCCAGCTGTTTTATGGGAGCCACAATTACTAGTGATCTGCAGAGTGTATGTCAGGTTATATAAACCTTGTTTTAAAGATTAAGCCTGGCAGTTTCTGTTCTTCCCATCAAGCCCACACACTCACAGGAAGGGGATATAGGGGATTCCAGACTAGAAATACCACATGGAATGACAGAGATTGATATGTTCAGTATAAATGTCAGTAAAAAAACTAAGCGCTGCCTCTTATTGTGTGTTTATTAAGTACATAAAGCATAGGTGAACTTTGCTCCATTTATAACTCAGTAACAACAGTCTAAGGATAATTTATAAATCCTATAAAATAATCAAACTCAATATCAGATTTTTTTCTATGGCTCTCAAAGTGACTTTGCAATGTTCTATTGTTTACACCCAAAACCCCGAGTGTGCAAGCCTCAGGCGACAATGACACGCCCTAAAACTCCCTAAACGCTATATGGAAAAACATTGGGAGGACCAAGACTAAAAAAACGATGATATATCTAAGAGGTAAACTAAGTTACCTAATATTAATTAAAAAAAATAATTAACAAAGAATTATTTAAAGAAAATATAATAATTATGATAAAGTGCAGCTATATATATACACAATTGAAAATCGAATTAATTTGGGTAATAATGTAATACAATGTATTTGTTCAGTGTTGCTATATGCAAAAAGTAATTATTTCAATGTTTAAATGAAAGGCTTGATGTTTAAGAAAAAGAACTGGAGAGCTGGCATAATCTGTCAATTTTTTGGGGAAAGAAAACAACAATTCATTTAGAGCCAAATACGAGGAAGCTAAAATGTAATTAATTAACATTAATTAACACATTAAAACTGGTAATGCAAGTAAAGCCAAAAGCTGCTTTTTAAATCCAGACTGGAAGGTTATGATAAGGACAGTCATACTGAGTCAGTCTGATCCACTAGGTGCCGGCATTTCCTAAGCAATATTTCTTCTACTACACAGTCCTTCTAAAATATGGCTTTAAATCAAAACTTAAAAAAACCAACGCTTTTAAATTACATGGGTGGTAACAGGGTTTTTGTGGTACTCACAATTTAGGTCTGCAATTACCCTGATTGATCAGATTTGGAAAGTGGGTGAATGAGAGGGCCATTACTGCTTACTTTAGCTCCCAGTCTGTACTTAATATTTATAAATGCATACATTAGGAACACACAGTAAATTAAACAGTACCCTGAGTGTTAAAAAAGAAGTACACTACAAAAAGTCGATATAAAACTGTAACTTACAGTTCTTACAAAAAAGTGCAAATACACCAAGATTAAGGGGAAAGGGGACCAGAAATCAAATGAATTAAGAATTAAATAATCAAATTTTTAGTTATTTATAAGGGTTATTAAAGTATATGTTTGCATAAAGCTTGTGGTTACTTGGCAACGTGTTAATGGAGAGATCCCTTTTTTGGTATGAAAAAGCCGGCGAGATCACTTCTCAACCAATCAGATTGACACGTAAATCATAAATTGCTGTCACCTTGAATGTTTAAGGTGGTATTGCAAGGATGGTGTATTTCTAAATATGTGGCTGGGGGTATCTGGTGGGATTCATAGATTGAGAAGAGGTGGTACAGTGCGGTGAATGTTTCATTCCATGTGTATAAAATGGGTCACAAGAGCTAATGATTTGACGATTGACAAACATGATTGTATTTGAGTGCCTAAGGCAATAGTGTGAAGGAATCGGATACATTTGCAGGTGTATCGAAGCAGATGGTTTAGCAGCAGTGGCAAAAATCCCAGTCTACACTAAATTCTAGTTAAAAAGTAATACTGAGTAGGCTGTGTTTCAGTCACAGCTCACTACATGTCCTTAGCTAAATAAATAATGCTCACAAAAAAATCAGGGATATATTTAAATGAAATAGAATTGGTTATATTTTTCTTATTAATATTGTGTGATTATGGGTCAGCTAGGTCTCACATGCATAACCAGTAAGCTAAACCAGCACTGGACCAACACGAACCTACAAAAAGCAGCTAGTATGTTAATGCTGGTCTGTCCTTTGGGCAGGATTGTATGATTAGGGGCTACATTTGGGGTTTTATTTTTAAGTTGTGCAGTTCACTACGGTAACATACTCTACCAATACTGTGCACTTTGAACTAATCTTACCAAACACACCTTCCTTGGATGCGCAAACAAATGAAAGCCAATAAAACCTGATTCCGAATTTGATCCATGGCGCGCACAGCTTAGCACTATCTTAGCACTATAATGATTTACAGGTGTTTTGCCGCCATCTAGTGTTCAGAGAGAAAATCAACTCAAGGTCCCGTCTATCACGTGGATAGGATGATTACCATATACAGTCTTATGCAAAACGTTTTTCCTTTTCCTTTGTTGTTTTTTTCTTTTAATACAAATGTATATTTCTTTATACAGCTTTGATACGCAATGAACTTAAATATGACATGTTAATTCAACACGCCTAGGAAAAAATATAACCTGGAACGTATAGGTACAGTTGTGAGTCATTAGCAGATGATCACCTAGTTAGTGTTTAATTTAAACGTAATAAATTCATAAATAAGCAAATCATTTATGTTCTCAGATGCAATTCGCTTTGCACTGTAAATATTTTCACTGCTTTACCAGCAAGTGGGGCTGGAGTTCTGTTTTGATCTCGTCATTAACCAGGGTATTAGCTTGACGTCAACAAAGCATGATGTGCAGCTAATGCATTGTGTGTGTGTGTGTGTGTGTGTGTGTGTGTGTGTGTGTGTGTGTGTGTGTGTGTGTGTGTGTGTGTGAGTGAACTGGTTTATATTTGGGACAGCACTCACAGTGTGGACAGGAATAGAGCACGTTCAAGCGGAAAGAAGCCTTCCTCTGGGGAGCAGGCTTAATTATACCATTTGTAATTATGGCATTTGTTTGACCACTTTGCCCTTTGTGAGGGGTACAAATCAATAGTTCCATCATAGATGTACGGTCAGTTCAGCAATTTAGTAATACACACACACACACAAACACACAACTGCTGTCTTATACAAAAGCTTGTGCACCCGTGCTCATATTTGGTTAAATGTGTGTCCGGTGCCCACACTTTTAGCATCCTTGGGACTCGTGTCACCCGATCAAACGACGGGGGCTTGACGAAATACTATTTTGGCACACTGTTTAGCATGGTAACAAATGGATTGGGAAGACTTGTGTGTTTTTAATCGGTTTCTAACAGACACATCCTTCTGGTTCTCTCTTTTTCTCCCTGCAGCCTGAAATCACCTCTGTCAGCCTCGTATGTAATTCCTGTAAACCAGAGCGTTAAAGGACATCTGTGTAACAGCAGTGACGTCACACCAACATCTCCACTGCTCTCTTCTGCTACATTCTTACAGTGTTTTCATTTCTAATGTTGAACCACATCGGAAGATGTCCATATATCATTTATTTATTATCTTCCGCTTAATTTACACGAGTTCGTGGGCCGGCCGATGCCCACCCGGCAACTCTGGGCACAAGGGCAGGGACAACCCTAGACAGGGCGCCAATCCATCGAAGGGCACACACACACACACACACACACAGTCACACACCAAGGGCCGCTTAAGAGACAATTAATCTAACACGCATGTCTTTGGACTGTGGGAGGAAACCGGAGTACTCGGAGTAAACCCACACAGACACGGAGAGGACATGCAGACTCCACACAGAAAGGACTACACACTACACCTTTGGATTGAACCCAGGACCTTCTTGCTGTGAGGCAGCGGTGCTACCCGCCGAGCCACCGTGCTGCCCATGTATCATGTGTTTATTATTTTAAGGTGCACAACTATTTGTAAAAATGCATTTCATGAACCATACATACTGTATTACGTTCTTAGCAGATGCAGGGAGAATATATATATTTTTGGCACAGGGAATTTAGTGTCCTGATTTCTACGTTTATCTCTATTACAGTATAATTATGTGAAATTCACATGAAATATGTCCTGGATTACTTGTCCTGATTTTTATTCTTTATAAGCTTCCGGAAACATTAAATCCCTTAGCTTTTATTTAGACGTTTTTCCTAATAGCTTCCGAAAAGGTTTCACAGTGGAGTGAAAATGTTACTCCTGTTTTGCACAGATGTAGTGCGAGAAGCTGAAATGAAGGAGCAGGAGGCTAAATTTGGAACAGTGGTGCAGAACATCTTTTTGGTTACCTCAGCAACTTTTAATGACCATGTTTTTCAAGCACAGGAGTTGGGGGCAGAGTATTTTTTTTAGCAGGGGTGATTATTTAGATGCTGTGTGGTTAATGTTTTCTTTGTGCAACACATTTTCTGGGTGGTAAGTTTGCCTTTGATGCACTAAAAGACTTGTTTCTTCAGTAAACAGCATTTTAAGTCGTGTATTAATAACAATACTTCTGAGGATTTTACGGTTTGCAAATGTTTGGCCTCTTGATAGGTTAAGTTAATCTAAAACAGATTATAGCTTTTGTATTTTAATGATGCCCTTCACTGTTTTAAACTTTTTAGCTTAAAATACACAGGCCTTATTTCCAATAACTAAACTGTTTAAAGTTATACATTTAGGCGTTCTTACAGCCTAAGACAAGTGAGAGGTTAAGTTAAGAAACATTTAAGTGCAGAATGTTTTTAAGAATATCACTTGTTCTTTAGTAGAAATGTTCTGAAGAAAAAAAAGATCATTCTTAAGTTATTTGAAGCTTTTTTCTCAAACATGAGGTTAAGAAAAAACTCATTTAAGTTTTTCTTTCTTAAGACACCTTTGTGAATCTGGTCTCAGGTCCTCGGGAACTGCTGTCATTTCAAAGTTATGCATGAATGCATCAGAGGTTTACACCTTAACTTAACTGGACACATTAAAACATTTACAGAGACCCTTAAAGCAGAGCAACTTAAATATCTTCTTACATCATACAATAAAAGCAATGCTGGCACTTGAACCCTCAACCTTCAGATCAACAGTCCAGTAACTTAACTGCAATGACAGCGCTAAAACGGATCACCTGGCAACCCTAACGGCTTTTATACAATTTACCTTTTATGTTTCTTATAGTTAACAATCAACAACTAACCATATAATAGTTATAATAATATTATATAATTAATTATATATAATTATATAATTATATAGGTATAATAGGAAATACAAATCTGTCTTATATACGTCTGATTCATGTCGTAATGACAGAAAACTAGTACGAGCAAACATCGACATCTTCTGACAGAAAATAACAGTTATTAATTCATAGTTATTGGTTGTTTTTATAAAATTAAAAATACAGGCATAATAATGACTGTATTGTATAGTGCAGGACTGTACTAAATGCTTTCATATTGTGTTGTGTTAAAATAAAACACTATGTCTAAACTACACTGCTCCCAAAGATTGCTGGATATTTCATCAATTTTTGTGACATTTTTATGTCCAGCCAACATTCTGGTCCATGTTTTGTTTCACAGAACAAAATGCGGATATTAAACGGCACAAACTTGTACACTAATGCTTATCATTAATGTTTTGTGTTGTGTTGTGTGTGTGTGTGTGTGTGTGTGTGTGTGTGTGTGTTGCAGTTAAAAGCTAGCTTATTCTTATTCCATGTTATATGGGGAGAAACTTCATGGCTGTGACTTCATTCGCTGGCATTCAATGTATTTTGCCTCAGAATAGTTTGCTTATTTACAGTGTGGCAAAGTGGTTTCCCTGGTTTCCCTTAATCATCCATCAACACTCTCGCCTGGCCCATAATCAGTCGCTTCTGAATTGAGTCAGAAGGCAGTGCACTCGTACGCATACAAAGTAGTTTTTCAAACGAAGACCATTTGGCTGTTTGGGGGCGGAATTTACTTTACAACTATGGTGAAACATTTTTACTGTGTGAAGAAAGCCCCCCTTTTCCAAGGACAGACTCTGTTCCAGAGACGTTCTCTTAATATTCTGCTGGGACTCCTCTCCCATTTGTGCAAGGCTGAATGAACACGGAGAAATTATGCAGACCTTGGTATGGGGGTAGGAGAGACACTGCGGTTGTAAAAGCCTGGAAGCGAGAAAACACACAAAAAAGTTATACTGCCCCAGCCACCATAGCAAAGTATGTCTGCTCTCTGAGCAATGGCCAGGAAACAAGTACACTGTGTACAATCTGGACCTTCACTAAGACCCAAGAGATTCGGTGGCACCAAAAATCACCTTCAATCATTCAAACCAAACCAGGCACAACAGCCAAACATAATCCACCCACAAGAAGCTCAGCTGGCATCCAACGTAACACTTATCAGTGCTCCAAAGCACAGCTGCCTTAAATATCCACAGTACTGTACAAATGTCTTCAGCCAAACTTGTTTAGGTTTGTTTATATCAGGGTGTATATATATTGTATATACAATCGAATCCGGTTAATAGAACCAGCCGCTTATTCTGACCAAATCCTAAAGTACCAAAACAAATCCTATTATATACGTGTAATGTTATTTGCTTATTTGGACCAAAGTTGCGTTTAATCGGATCAAAAAACGTGTATAAGAAATAAGAAGCGAATGAGAAAAAGAAGCCACAAGTCGCCACCTAGCCACTGCAAAGCGGATCAGCGAGATATGGGAGGATTTTTGTGCTCTCCGGAGATTTTATGCTTTTATCAAAGGTCAGAAAATCCAAAAAGTTGTGTTAACAAGATCAAAACCAGCGGGAGGTGAACACGCCCACCACCTGTGTATGTGATGAATAAATACAAGAAATTATTCAACAGACTAACACAGCAACAAATCCCAATGACTTGCTTGTGTATATCAACTGTTATAACTTATTAACTTTGAAAATTCGCTGCTTTTGTGTGAATGCAAGGGAGGCAAGCTAACTAAGGCCATGTAGTAAACTAGTAGTATTGTGCAGATGGTGCTTAATGCAAGTATAAGGTTTGAGGGAATAAAACAACAAGTTAAACTGGAACAATTTACAGTCGCTGCAGCAGAGCATGGAAAGTGGAGATCTTTGGTGTCCATGTTAAATGATTCACTGAAGTGGGTAGTGCAGGTTGCCCCAGATGAGCCAGTGTTGCGAATCAAGACAATTCAATGTCCATTCAGCTCTAACTGAGAAAAAAACATGTTTCAACTGTTAAAAATTGCTAACTTGTTCCTTTAAAGCCAAGCCCTAATCTCAGAATTATCTCTGGCATTTGAGACTGCAATGTGCTATTTAGGTTCGTTATGGCTCCTCCTGACCATGGAAATTCTTCCATAGTGTAATTAAAGCTGAATCAGCCTTCGCTTACCCAATAGCAATGTGCGGTCCTGATGGAGCACTAAATGCCATCACCATGGTAGCCTCAGACAGACTAAAGGCAGACAAGTTATGGAAATTATCTTTCAGTCATAGTGTAAGAGCCATGGCTTTAAAGGTCAGTTCCCTGTTTGAAATACTCAGAAGCAGTACAGATGAAAAGGAATTCATTTTCTGTCAGTGTTACCAAGTTTGCATGACATTTTACTAAATACTATTTTAATTTTCGTTTGTAGGCTTGTGATCTTCAATTATCCTTTGGAAGAACCACTAAAGAGTTACTTTATATCAAATAAAAACAATATACATAGTGGTGGCTAGGCTATTCTTATCTGCAAGGGAGTGAAGGATTTAAATACTGAGTTCCCGTGACTAAAGGAGTAAATTCAAATGTAAATGAAAATCTATGCAAACAAAAGTCATTTCTATTATATACTGCTTACAACGATTATTGATTAAATACCCCCTTATAAAATATCCCCTAATTTTTGTGAGCAGTGTATAAAAATTGCTGTACATATTTACAATTTAGATCTATACATATTTTGAATATGAAATATGAACATTTCCTCATGTGCTCCTGCAATCCCTGACTTTCAAGCAAGCTAGATTCCTTTTAATCGGTTAAAGTAAGACTTCAGTACAGATTTGAGTCATCATTTTAACAGATGATTTCCATTAACATGTCCTAAACCACAGACTGTTAAACTAAATACAGTTGATTCCGGTTAATTGGACCACCGGTTAATGGGACCAGCCCATTTCGGACCAAATCCTAAAGTACCGAAACAAATCCTAATATATACGCGTAATGTTATTAGCTTATTTGGACCAAAATTCCACTTAATCGGACCAAAGAACATGTACAGTATGTAATATCCGTGAAAAAACTCTTAGTCGCTGGCATTATTACCTAAAAACTCCCGAGTTTCTCCCCAGCCCTCTACTGCCACCTACAGATCTTTGCCTAACATTTCCATTTACTACAAAAAA
>JAUZSU010149479.1:0-14741 GCA_034780255.1 Parotocinclus maculicauda
TATGTATGTGTGTATATATATATTTAAAACCTATCGATGATATATGTAGGACAATATTAGAGAAAAGAGGTTCTGTTGTTAGGCCTGTTATATATATGCTGATTCAATCGAATCTAACAGAAGTCACAATCGACAACGATCAATGTCACTGAGTGCATTTACCAGCAGTCTGTAATGAACTTTCACTCAACTGTATTTTTGTACTGTACACAAATTGCTCACGATGAACATAAATAATTCCTAAAATAGTAAATAGTGTAAATCGTAACAAGAGTTGCATGAGACTGAATAGTTTTGTGTATGCTTGGATTATGTGCATCATACTATATATAAAAAAGCATCAGCCAATAAACAGTTATTTCTCTTGGTGTTCCAGGTCTGTTGACATTCATAAATGCTGCCTATGTGAAGTGGGGCACCAGGGTACAAGATGTCTTTACCTACGCCAAACTTCTGGCCCTCATCGTCATAATTGCTACAGGAATAGTGAAACTGTGTGAAGGTGAGACTTTTCATAGAAGTCCTTTAAATAATACCAGATGGAATTATGATGAGATTTCAAACAGGTGATGCAAACAAGTAACTATAATCATTTGGTACAAAAGCAGTGTCCACAAAAAGTGTCCAAGGGTGGTCAGAGGATCTCCAGTGGTCAATAAATGTGTAAGAAAATTATTGAAAAATGTTTAAAAACAATATTCCTCAAAGAAGAATGGAAGAAAATACTTTATTTTGAAGTATCCCCTAATGCTTGTGAGCATATTTTATATATTTTTCTGTTTTGGCTTGTTATGCATTGTCTTGTGAATAAATGGCAAATGCAAAGATGTCATCTTAAAGGAATGAATATTGCTCTAAACTAGCAAAGTATGTTTTTGCATAAATGCTGCCATCACAGAACTGAAAATGACATTTGCCAAGGGCACTGGCACAACACCATACCCTGAAAGACTGGATGGTTAATTTCGTCGTTGGTTCAGAGCACATGGTATCTATATTTTTCCAAAAAAGACCTGGAATACTGATTCATCTGTATTCCGCAATACATATTTCCACTGTTTGATGGTCCATCCCAGGTGCCTCTGATCTCAAAGAAGTTGAAAAATGGATGTTCGTACCTAAGAGAGCATTATTTTTAAATATTTCAATAATTTTCTCATGCATTTGTTGACAAACTGACAAATTGTAAATTTAAGGAACGCAACATTTTTATTTGCTTTCCATATTGTTATATGGAACTCTGTTAATTCACAAAACTGCACCATTTGCCATAACTGGATTAGATAAACATTAAATCCCTAAAATATTTACAACTGTTAAACGGTTTATCTTTAGACTAAGCTACCATTTTCTATTGCTGCATCATAGGTCATACACAGAACTTTGAGGATTCCTTTCAGGGGTCATCTCTTGATCCAGGAAATATAGCCTTGGCACTTTATTCTGCCTTGTTTTCTTATTCGGGTTGGGACACCCTCAACTTTGTCACTGAGGAAATCAAGAATCCAGAGAGGTGTGTACTTCCCTCACATAATGAACAGCTTGTATAACAATTTTACAGGCACATGCACTGTTATTCAGTAAATCAGAAAACATCCTTCTCTTTCAGGAATCTCCCTCTTGCCATAGCAGTATCGATGCCTGTCGTCACCATCATTTATCTTCTGACCAATGTGGCCTACTATGCGGTGTTGGACATGAACTCCATCCTCGACAGTGATGCTGTGGCTGTGGTACGTTTAGACAGTTGAAACCTGAAACATAATTTCCTCTAAAACATTTTAATGGTCTCCCATTCGTTATGCAGTTGCAGGCAAGATTTACTCACATGCCTCATTTGTCTCAAATTGTTAGGTTATCAGTACCTTGTGAATCCTCCTATTCGGACCACAATTTGTATCCACATTTAAGGAATGCTATCAGTGATAATAAATTACACTTCTATGGTATTTGAGCATAGTGTATGGGACTGGATACAAAACACAACCAGTGGTGAACAGTAACAAATTAAGTTTTTTTGTGTATCTGTAATGTACTGAAGTATTTTCATTTTGGGTGACTTTTAACTTTAAATATCGACTTACAACTGATACAGTCTTACAATCCAAGCAATTGTGGGTTAAGGGCCTTGCTCAAGGACCCAACTGTGGCAACCTGGACCTTCTAGTCCATAGTCCAGTGTCTTACCCACTAGGCTACCACAGTCCCCCAAAATATGCTTTTTTAACATCAATGGAGATGCTGGGGATTGAACCCAGGGCCTCATACATGCGAAGCACACGCTCTACCACTGAGCTACATCCCCAACTATAGTGAGTCTATGAGGTCTGACATTCCTATTGGCTTATGTGTGCATGAAACCGTAACATATAAAATTGAAAGAAGTGAAAAGCAAACACACCAGTCAGGATAATAGTGCACATGTTATTTTAAAATTAATTTGATCTGCTGGACTAAATAATGACGTTTCGTTAAAAAATTGGTGTCCCAAGAATGACCCGAGAGTCTCTTTACCAAAAATTAGTTGACTGAGCAACAGAAATGATAAATAGGACATTTTAGCCTGAATAAGTCCAGATACTTTTACTGGAGTAATATTTTGTATATTTGGTATCCCTACTTTAACTCAAGTAGTTAAGTCAGATTTATTTATATAACTTTTTTTTTAAATAGAGAACTGTCTCAAAGCAGCTTTACAACCAATTCTCTTTTAAGTCCAATACTGTCCAATAAGTCCAATACCCAAATTGTGGAAGCCTAGGGCGACAGTGGAAAGGAAAAGCTCCCTAAATACGGAAGAAACCTTGGGAGGACTAAGACTCAAAAAGGGACCCATTCTCCTTTGGTGGCTTGGCTGTTAAATGTAACTAATTTATCTAGTCAATTAAGTTTGTAGTAATAGTTCAAATAACAGAAACTAAGTAAATATTAACAACTAAATAAAATGCTTAATAAAATAGCCTACACCTATCCATATTGTCATTTTTTCATCTGATACACAGTCACTTTAGGATATTGAATCCACAGAGATAGTCCTTGGCCAGGGGAAGTAAAGGACGGCTAGCGTTACTGACCTATGGTGAGGGACGGGCATGGTGGGTCTGGTTTCTGGTGACTAAACCTTCTTGAGTTTAAGATCATAGTGGGGCAGGAACTGTTACTGGAACACAGTGTGTGTACTTCACCCATCACTGAGCAAAACAGAGTGACAGATTTCAGCGATTGTGCTACTTCTTCTATATACCTACCTATTATAGGTATATACCTATATATACACCTATAATCAGATGCTATGTCAACAGGTACATCTTTTTTACTACAACTTTACACTCGCCTATCACTTTTTTTCGTACACGTCTTTGATTCTACACTCATTGTCCATTTTTTTTCAGTTCCACTTGTCAGAAGCACATTGTAGTTCTACAATAGTCCATCTATTTTTCTACATATACTGTATTTAGTTCCCTTTACTCTGTTCTCTCATGGTCAGGACCCTCACAGATCAGGTACTATGTGGGTGAAGCATTCTCTACACTGCAGTGACACTGATGTGGTGGTGGTGTGTAGTGTGCTTGTTCTGGTATGAGTGGATCAGACAGCAGTGCTATATAGAGAAACATATGGATAAAAGTCTTTAACTTGAGAACTATGTATTGCATCTGTTTGGTAAGTGGAACTGATAGACAATGAGTGTGGAAACAAAGAGGTGCACTAAACTGAGGTAAGATAGCAGAGGTACGTTTAGTGAACATTAGGGGTACAGGGAAATATATGTATATTTTATTTTATTTTATTTTATTTTTTTTATTGCTGCATAATGTGGACTTCTAAGAGAGCTCATCAATTGGTTGCTGACAGTGTTTGCGTTTCTGTTTACATAAGCCAAGGCTTCTTGTTGTAATATTATAGACTAGGAGTCTGTGATTATGGTAGAAATATTATATCACAATATTTGAAGACGTTTTCACAATACACATTTTTATTGTGATAAATGTGATTATATACAAAATGCAACAGAGTACCTAAATACTTACTAAGTATGGGATAATATTTAATAAGTAGTTTTTAGGAATAAGTGATTTTTATTTAGAATATGCTACATTTCATCCGATTTAACTGATTTCTTCCTTAAGCATTAACAATATGCTCAATTAGCATATTGTATTTAAGCAACTGAACACGAGGGAGTGTGTTATTCATGATAACACAACTTGTGATTTGTTTCTTTATTGTGTAATAAAAAATGGTTCTATAAAAGCAATAGAACATCAGCCCTGAATTTAATACTGAATATGCTTTCATGGTCATGCTTATGTAACGATGTAACGAAATCTGTACTAGAAGAATCGGACCAGTTTAACCAGAATATACCTGGAAATGTCTAGTGCTGGCCAATTGATAATTGCAACTACTAATAGTGCTGTGCTGGATTTACACACTTAAAAGAAAGTACATTGGTTATGGAACCCATGTTGTCTCTTTGTACATGTAAGTTCTTTTTTTATTCATGTATTTTAATTTTTATATTTGTGGCAAAATGTTACGAACACAGAATAAATCAGGGAGTGCAGTTGTATCAATAACAATAAAAATATTATCATGATACGATAAATTATATTATAGATGGGTAATTTTATAAGAATATCAAGACAATAAAAAGACTGGTACCAAACGATTGAGAGAACGCAGATACAACCCAACTCCAACTAGACTATTTATTTTGTTCTGACAGTGGAAATGTGACTGTGTAAGAGAAATCACTTAGTCGTTTGGTGTTATTGTATGACTGTATAGAAAAAAGGTTGCACTGATAATGGATTAAAAATTGATTCACAGCCCTTAGAATCATATTCGAATTAAATCATGAGGTGCTTAGCGATTCCCAGCTTTAGTGTAAAAGGCAGAGTTTGAATAGTTGTGATTGACTGATTATGGAAAAAGTCATGGTGAGCAATCAGGGTTATTAATTTAATAATTATTATAATAATGTCATTACTAATTACGTTTGAGTACTGGATTACAGTTCCTATTGAGTCCAAGCTATGAATCCAATATTGTGAAAATGGTGCCTAACGTTAGGTATAAAGAATATTTGTTATTTTTTATTCTTTCAACTGTGAATTTTAACCTTTCTTGTACAGTATATGCTGACATGTCTGTGGAGCTTGGTAATGTAACATCTGGGTCTAGGAGACCTAAGTCGGTCAAATACAGCACACTGCTGAAGCTCAATATCATGCTGGAGCATTAGATGTTTTGCCGTGTTTTAGGTGCAATTACTTACAACTAATCAACTTTCTGCAAATATTACATTTTACATTTTAGTTTTTCTCTTATAAAGTGGAGCCAAACCTTTGAGCATTGAAGGTGTTAGTAGTAACAATAAGTGGAATCAAGAAAAGGTTTTAATGGGTATCCGGCTGTTGACTTTTTGGAATTGGTTCCGAATTGGAATCTGCTTTCAATACCAAACACTATTTATAATATCACTCTTGAAACATAATATCATTTGCAAAGCCATTTTAGATTTCCTTCTAAAGCATACCAGAATGCTGTTCTATAGTTTTATCTATTGATTAATGAATAAAAGTGCCGTAATCACTGTGCTTATCCTTCGCAGACTTTTGCTGACCGCACTTTAGGCATAATGAGCTGGACAATTCCTATAGCTGTGGCTCTGTCCTGCTATGGTGGACTCAACTCCTCCATCATCGCTGCATCCAGGTGAGCTTTTCTAAGATTATTTATGCTTATAATGTCATTTGTTAAATATCCAAAGAAAATTGTACAGATGCAAGAAAAATCTATTTTTTCTATTTTATTACTCATTAAATATGCAAACTCATTAACGCGCAAGTTGGTTAAATTAAATCATATGTTTATTAATTACCTTACTCGCCATTTTATTAGGTACACCTGGTCAATTGCTCATTAACGCAAATATCTAATCAGCCAACCACATGGCAGCAACTCAATGCATTTAACAGTGTAGAAATGAGAAATATTACCTGTTGCATTTCAAACTGAGCTTCAGAATGGGCAATAAAGATGATTTAAGTGACTTTAAAAGTGGCATGGCAGTTGATGCTAGACGAGTTAGTCTTGAGTATTTCAGAATCTGCTGATTCAAAAGTCACAGGACATGTCGTGACTTTTCACAAAATCACAAAGGCTGCCAAAACCATTGTTGAGGTTTCTTTGTCTGTGGCGGTCTCCAGATGATCACTACATGGCTTGGGGTCCATAGTCACAGTTTCTCAGAATTTGGCTATGAGGGATTCAACAGTGCTGCATGAAATTAATGATCTTTCTGGGTGTCGGTTGTTGAAGTCTTCAGCTACGATACAGCAGCTACATTCCCCAGACAGAATTGTCATTTCCATCTTCAGTTACCTGTGATGAACAACAAAAGTTTTAAGCTTTCTGTGTTGATAGCTTTGAACCACAATAGAATTTGCAAATCTGTCTGAATCCTTGAATTCTTCTTTGATATGCTATATAACCCCCTTCCCATTGAAAAAACGTGTTGTAAGATGTTCTAAACATAGCCTAAAAATGGGGCCTATTATTAGGGCCTCACCCAGTATTGCTGGGGTATTCAGATATGTCATTTTCACTTTTGTTTCTGAAATAAAAGGGTGCCCTGTGTCTTTTGACTCACCCTGTAGTGTACTTGTATGTACTTTAAAACGTATCAGGCAAAAAAAAAAGGAAACATGCATTGGCTCATATTGGAATTCAAATAATCTGATTTAGCTTTGAAAATGTATTTACAAATTTTTATATAGAAAATTATACGAAAAATTTATTTTATGCAGGGCTATCCAAACATTAGCATAACTTAAGCATGTGCACTATCCATATCACTGATTTCCAGATCTGCTTTGTCCAATTCAAGGTCACAATGGGGCTGGGGCCTAACTGGCAGCACAGGGCACTGTACTAGGTCTCCGGAGCTGTACTAAAAACATTTAAAAATTAATCTGTATACAAACATGAAAAAGATGAATCTGTGTTACAGGATATTGCTGTTTGATCAGTATTGCAGTACTGACCAAATAGCTGCAGGCATAAACATGACCTAAATTACGACATGACTACTAAAATGAAACTAACATGGGAAGATGGGCTACTTTTAGTTATACTCCTCAGTGTTGCAGCAGTTTATATTTAAAGGATTTACAGAGTAAATAATGGCTACAAAGACTTTACCACCCATGTTGACCTTTTTAGTGCAGTTGTTTGTGAAATAGTTGGATTGTTAAGCTCAGGGTGAGCAATGAATATGGTGATATTTAATTCAGTATTTTGTATAATATATGTGTAACAGCATGTTTATTCAACCTGTTACAGATTGTTCTTTGTAGGTTCTCGAGAAGGTCACCTCCAAGATGCCTTATCAATGATTAACATCCAGAGGTTTACACCAGTCCCTGCACTCCTCTTCAATGTAAGTTTATTTCTAGGAACCTTTACTACAAACAGAAATGATTTCCCATAGTACAGATCAAACACTGAGTGTAGCTCAGAGGTATTAATAGTATGTATTAAAGCAGTAAAACCTAAAGCTGTCTAGCTGAATCTGTTCTTAGGCTGCTAAACCCAGCTCTATATTGTGCAATTTAAATAGTGAACTACAGCTCCATCTTTTGGTGATTATGTAATGCCGCATGCATATTCTGCTATTCAGTGTGCCATGGCTCTAATCTACTTGACCGTGGAAGACGTCTTCCAGCTCATTAACTACTACAGCTTCAGCTACTGGTTCTTCGTTGGGCTGTCCATCGCCGGACAGATTTACTTGCGTTGGAAAGAGCCCAACAGACCACGGCCATTGAAGGTAAGATCAGAGTTAAATTGGAGGTGTTGCATAAGCTCTGGAGTACAGTATGATGCACTATATAGCCAAGGTTTGTGGACAAGTTGGTCCTTTTTTACAGCTAGAACAGCACTGATGGAGTGTGCTTATATGTATGTGCTTAATGTCTGATAACTAATTAGATAACACAGCACACATGCCTTAACAAACCCATCTCCTTGGTCTGAATCTGTGTCATGTTCCTCAAACTAGTCCTGAACAAGTTTTTTGGTGTGGCAGGGTGCATTATCCTGATAAAAGAGACCACTGATGTTAGGGAATACTAATGTTTAAGATGTATGTGTAGAAGTAACATCCACATGGATTCTAGAACCCATGTTATTCTCTTTATCTGTCAGTGCTTTTGATCTTATTGCTGATTGGTGTGTATTCACCATTTTATTGTACATCATTAAACAGACTGAAATAGCACTTGCTGAATTCTTCTGCTTGTTTTTTAATGTATTTAGTTGTCTCTGGTGTACCCTATCATATTCTGCTTGTGCACCGTGTTCCTGGTGGCAGTACCTCTCTACAGTGACACACTCAGCTCCCTTATTGGCATCGCCATTGCTCTCTCAGGTGTGCCTGTCTATTTTCTGGGCATCCATCTACCAGAGTCTAAACGTCCTCCTTTCATCACCAGCCTACTACGTGAGTATTTTCATGTGGCACTTTTGTCCTTCCTAACTAAACAGTTATATTTATAATGATTAAATATCTGATTCTCTTAAAGGTTCCATCACACGTTTTACTCAGTTCACGTGTTTCTGCGTGCTTACCGAGATGGACAACGTTGAGTAAATCCTGTTCTCTTCAGTTTAATATGTGCATCTGCACCAGCCAAATATGCTGTGACTGCCTCAGTAAGTTCGCAGGAGAGCTCTGAAACTCAATCTGAATAGTCTGTGCTTTTGTGTGCTTACAGACAAAGGAACTCATGGACTTATAAACCTTAATCACTGTAAAACCTCCTCTCAGGGGCATGTGCAAAGTGTCATATGGATGATACCTTTGTATTTTATACAAGCTAATGGACTTGACTCGTCTTCCTGTTCTCAGAAGAGCTTTATCAACTCTATTATATTGGTCTATAACTTAAAGCTGGGATCCATTTACCATCATATTTAAGAAAAAGTGTTATGTTTTTTTTAGAATATTCACCTGATTTTTTTTTTTAAGCCAGCTTTTGCTGGTCAGGTTTGCATGGGCTCATATGCCTATTTTTGGAGTACACAGAGTATGAGCATGCACTGGGTGGGACACTAGTACACTTGACGGCCACTTTATTAGGTATTCCTCCTTGTTTCTACACTTATTGTCCATTTTATCTGTTCCACTTACCGTATAGAAACACTTTGTAGTTCAGCGATTACAGATTTCACTGCATACTTTGTTCTTCCCCTTTAAATTATCTGATGGCCAGGACCTTCACAGAGCAGGTACTATTTGGGGGGTATATGATTCTCAGCACTACAGTGACACTGATGTGGTGGTGTGTTAATGTGTTGTGTTGGTATGAGTGGATCAGACACAGCAGTGCTGCTGGAGTTTTAAAACACTGTGAACTCTATTAGACACACATTCACTGTGTACATCTACCATATTGTAAATCTTGTAGATATAAAGTCAGAGACAGTAGCTCATCTGGACAGTTTGTGTTAGTCATCCTCTAATCTTTTATCGGTGCTCACAGAATGTTGCATATAGGATGCTGGTGGCCGATGTCCAGTAATGGTAGCTGTTTAAAAATGCCAGACGTATTGCAATGTCTGATCCACTTATACCAGCACAACACACCCTAAAACACAACCATGTCAGAGCCACTGTAATGCTGAAAATGATCCACCACCCAAATAGTTGCATGATGATGCAGTGGTGGTCCTGGTTATTAAAGTGGACTCCTAAAGGATGTACTAAAACAGATGCAGTCTAAAATAAAAAAAAAAATGAAGTCTATTTGGTAAGTGGAACTTATAATGACACTGGTTATAGACACGGTGTGCCTAATAAAGTGTCCAGTCCATGTATATTGCATGCATTGCCATAGTCATTTAATGTACAAAGTTATAAGTAATCACTTGATTCAAAATTATTTTTGGAATTATTGAGTGGTTATACACTGGTGTGTTTGGGGTGTAGATGTTGAAAAGATTTGAAGCCTTACAGGTCAACAGGGAACATCCGACTTAAACCGCTCGATCTATGAATCACGTGTCAAAGAGGCATGCTTTTACTCTTTTACCATTACAAGCTTTTCATTCCTTAACGAACAGTAGAATTATCTGTCTGAACGTCTTATGTCATGTTCCATGTTTTAACAAACCTTTTTCATCAACAATACAAGGCTGCTATATCAAGACTCAACTGTCCAATAGAAATCATACAAAACAAATCCAATTAACTGATTTATATATTCAAGCTTCACGGTTATGTATGTAGTGTTGACAAAGATTTTGTACAGGTTATGAATAAATTATTATATCAGATGCAGACATCTGTGTTTGAAAGCTTTATTTTTTGGTTTTATACACATCTACATATTTACAGATCTCGTCCTTTGGAAACAGGGAATGTAAACAAGATTTATCCCCACACACAAGACAAAACAAGTCACTCCACACTCACAACTGCCAACACCCACTCATCTGAGCACACTACCATGCACAACATAGTCGCTGAACACTGCAACATTTTGCTTATCAGTAACACCAATGCAAAGCACTCACACTATTAGTCATCATCTACCACACATACACATGAACCAAAAGCATCAAACAGCTTCACAGGAGTAAAACAGCTCAAAACATTCACACTCAAAACATAGACAGAGGTTTTAATCAGAATCATAATCTTCTCTATCTTTGTCCTCATCTTCATCATCCAGCTCCTTCATCACCTCTTTCTGATAGTGCTCCCAGTTCCTCCGACTGTACGAGTGCTCGTCACTCCAACAACCTGAATAACATTACCACAGATATGTTATTAATGCCAAAGCTGTCAAAAACAGAAGTAATAAAAGACTTAATAATACCTATGCATATTGTAACTATTCACTACATTCTGCATATGAATCATGGCTTCACCATGAGAGATGTCAGTAGAAACTAAAGAGAATTCTAAAACTCCTTTAAGAAAGTAAATTATCATGGAATGTTGCAGAAGATACTACTAATAAAAAATAAATAAGATAAACTCCATCATAACTGCTTTCTGATCCAATCATACCAGTGCAAAACACAAAGAAATCAGTACCATATCAGAGTCGATGCAGTGCTGAGAATGATCCATCACCCAAATATATTGTGTACAAAAAATGCTGCAAATGAAATATCCCCTACATTGTGTGAGCAGTGTAGTACATGATCTGAGTAAAGGGTACAAACAAGGAATGTAGAGAAGCACATGGACCATAGTCTGTAATTGTAGGACTAAAAACTAGTGCATTTACATGGTAAGTGGAATGATTAACACAGGAAGTGTGTGTAGAACCAACAACCTAATAAAGTGATCGGTGAGTTATTATCTACTTGTGTGATCATGAAGTGTTTCTTAGGTAAAAAAGGTAATTATCATTAGAATGGCATGCTTAACACAACAGAATATTTAAGCATTTGACAGAGCTACAAACAATTACTCGGGAAAGAGTTACCTCCATAACGTTCCTCATCACTGTCATCTTCACTGTTCTCTTCATCTGGATACTCATTCCTCCAGTTGCTTTCCGCATTTTCATCATCTTCATCCTCATACACCTCCTCCTCCCAAGCTACCTCATCAGGCACCTTGAAATTCAAAAGCCTAAATCATTACTGTGGCTTTGCACATAATTTATAGCTAAGCGTTGGTGTGACAATACAAAGACCATTATGATTTGAAGTTGTACATTGCATGTCACTCAAATCTAGGTTATAAAGACTTAAGATCAACATGTACAGTGGGGGCCAAAGATCACTGTGACCTCAAACTTTTGGCCACACTGTATTGGTAATCTGGTGATAATTAATAAATATGTGAGATAAATAATAATCTGGTGCGTTTTACATGATTCATGGGAAATCCCATGGCCACCACCCATTTGTAACATGATCATTTGTGCAATTATGCATGCCTTGACGTGATTTATTCTAGTTAGAAAACTGGAAAATGCCAGCAGTCACAACTGCCTATAGTTAAAAAGATACCGAATTTTAACAGTTTATAGTCATAAATTAAATCATGCAAATGAGCTGTAGTATCAATGATTCATTAAACAGCAGTAATTAACAGCTTTATGAGGATGCTATGTTGGCCCTTCTGTCTGAAGGTCAGGAATGGTCTTTTTGGAAGGGTAGCAGCCAAGAAGCAAGTTTTTCAGGTGGTCACGTCAAATACTGACTTTTGCCTACAGATCATTTTGATCTGAATTTTATATTTTGTGTACATAGTTCATTCTGTTAATGCTTTTTATTTTATTCCACAGTGGCCTGGAACCCAGAATAACTGTATATACATGGTTTTTTTTCTTTTTAGGCATTGTATTTTGTTTAGAGCTTTATTTATTGTTCAGTTTCGAGGCGTTCATGTGCTTGAAGGCAAGTTTTAAAGTCTGTGCAGATCAGCTTCAGTTTTGAGTTTGAGTTTGTGCTTTTGCTGTGAAAACTGAACTCTGTGTGTGTGTGTGTGTGTGTGTGTGTGTGTGTGTGTGCGCGCACGCCCATGCTGGCAGATTCTTCCTTTGTCACTACTGCTGCAGTTACTTGATTTGTGGATTTAGAACCATCTGTATATAGGATGAAGTGTAATTAATATTTTATTCTGGTTTTGCTGATTGTCCTCAAGTGTTGACAAACTGAAGAGAGAGTTTTGTTTGTGTTCAAGAGATCGTTCTTGGGCTTCAGTATAAAAGCTTTGTGTCGGGGAGGCTTGAAAGGCTAATCGTATGCCCAGTGTACTGAATTCAGCCTGTTTAGATAAGACTACCATAGTTAAGTTTTGATCGGATTGTTGCTCTGTACAGCTGGGGGGCTTGGCATTCTGCAGCCCACCTGCTGCTAGACAAGACTTATGAGGTTTAATCTCTGAAGGCATTTTTTTCTTTATGGTGTTATATAAAACTGAGTTGAGTCCAAGATTAGTCCCAAGTATTTTAAATCCTGTATAAACTGGATGGGAGTGTCAAATTAGAGTTTTTGGTTGAGGTAAAAGCTTTTGCCTTGGCAGAAGGGAATACCTGTTGTCCTTACTTTGGAGAATTTGAAGCCGTTTTGTGTGGGTCATCTTAAGGTATGTGTTCAATGCTTATTGCTTCCAGCTCCTATGCAAAGGTCATCAACAACATGCTGTAAAAAATGCCTAAGCTGATTACTTTAGCCACACTGTTACTTTTTAGGTTACAAAGTCTGACTTATAGAATGCTTCCTTGCAGGTATCCCATTTCTTTGATGTGTCTTTCTGAATAAGTTTCATTTATTTTCACTTTAAAATGTCTGTCTGTAAGGAACCCATTTATGGTTCATACGGTCTGCATTAAAATAGAAAAAGTAAATGTGTGAAAACCTGCATTTTTTTCAAACCGTCCCCATCTAGGGGGTCACATGTTCACACTGGAATTGCTGTGTTTTAACCATCTGATTAACATCAGTTCGCTTTAACATCAGAGGTCATTATTTATAATAGGAAATAAAATTCTGTCTACACATTCATTTTTTTTTTTTTTTACTGATTTTGTCAGTAACTGATTAATCAGATAATGATTGACCTTATTTATTGACTCAGGGAATAATCTTATTTCCACTTTGCAACCAATCAGTGTTTTAATAGAAATGTGGCAAATTTTTAATAAAATTATACTTTTCTTGTGCATGTTGTGTTTGATTCTCGCTGCCTTTAATTCTATGATGTGTTACATTACGGGGTTGCAAGATCCAGAGAAAAAAAAAACGCTAACAAAATAAATAAATAACCAATTCTTAATGATAGCATCAGTGTGTGGGACAGCGTTACATTTTTGCACTCACCAGCTCTCCTTCATCTGTGTAGGGTCTAACTGACAAGATGTCCTGTATCCAGCCTGGTGTGGCCGTTTCCTGGTAGTACAGGTCATAAACATAATCCTCATCCTTCTCACGGTGTTCAGTACTAGGGCTATTCACTGACAAGTTTAACTTCTCACGAATCATCTTCACTGAATTACACAGGATTGTCTCCGTGCTGGGCTTTGCATCCTAAGAAAAAATGGGAGATCAGGCACGGAGTGGCCAAAAATACCAATTACAATCATCTTTAATCCCTATATATACACATTAACTCCTGACACTCAGGATAGATGATAATGATATGACCTAATCTTACTGAAATAAGTGTTAAAGTACCCCAAGATTCCATTGGTTCATTAACCAGCGTGAGACTGATGATGCCATCCTTACCATTCCATCATCTTTTTCATCTTCCTTAACATCCTCATGAACGATATCAAACACCTGCACATCTCCCAAAGTTACACGATTCTCTGTCTGGGCACCATTCTCCTGAGGTTGTCCATCTTTTGTTGGCTTTGCTGGAAGCCCAGCTCGGTGGCTAGAGAGTATTCGGTACCGTTCCTCTCGTCTGGTGCTCCACTTGACATTGCGCAAGTCACCGATGATCCTCTGAGAGCTGCCATGAGATGGCCGGAGGGCATGTGCCAGGCGTGGACGTGCTAGAGCTTCACGGACATGTGTCTGGACTGGAGCATCCTGTAGAAAGAAGGGTAAAACAGACCATAAGTGCTCTCTATCTTAATTAAACCTGGTTTGGGCTACAGTCTTAAAAATCTTCAGATGTCATTTACATTTACAGCATTTAGCAGATGCCCTTATCCAGAGCGACTTACAACTTATACAGTCTTACAATCCAAGCAATT
>JAUZSU010149490.1:0-14741 GCA_034780255.1 Parotocinclus maculicauda
CGACACAGTGGCTATGTGGGTAGCACTGTCTCCCCACAGCAAAAAGGTCCTGGGTTCGATCCCAGTGTAGAGCGACCTGGGTCCTTTTTGTGTGAAGTCTGCATATCCTCCCCCATGGGGTTCTTATATTTAACACTGAAGATATGACACTTTGATACACTGTAAAGTAGTCAGTCTACAGCTTGAATAACAGTGTAAATTTGCTGTACCCTTAAAATGACTCAACATACATCCAATAATGTCTAAACCGCTGGCAACAAAAGTAATTACACCCCTAAGTGAAAACAGCCAAATTGTGCCCAAAGTGTCAATGTTTTTTGTGGCCGCCATTATTTTCCAGCACTGCCATGACTCTCTTGGGCATGGGGTTTCACAGGTTGCCAATGAGATCCATTTCCACTCCTCCATGATGACATCCCAGAGCTGGTTGATGTTAGAAACCTTGTGCTCCTGCACTTTCTGTTTGAGAGTGCCTCATAGATGCTCAATAGGGTTTAGAGCTGGAGACATGCTTGACCTTTATCCTCAGTTTCATTAGTAAGACAGTGGTCATCTTGGAGGTGTTTGTAGTTTTGGGATCATGCTCTGCTTCAGGATGTCACAGTACATGTTTTCATTCATGGTTCCCTCAATACACTGTAGCTCCTCACAGCCGGCAGCACTCATGCAGCCCCAAAAAATTACATCCCACCACCATGCTTGACTGTAGGCAATAAACACTTGTCTTTGTACTCATCACTTGGTTGCTGCCACACATGCTTGACACCATCTGAACTTAATACATTTATCTTGGTTCCTTCTGGGATGACAGCCATGCAGACCAGTTTGATACAATCTGATGTGGATGGTCTGAGCACTGACAGGCTGACCCACCCATTTCTATAACCTCTGCAGCAATGCTGGCAGCACTCCTAAATCTATTTTCAAAAGCTAAACTCTGGATATGACACGTATGCACAATCAACTTCTTTGGTCAACCATGCAGAGGTCTGTTCTGAGTGGAACTTGTCCTGTTATACCGCTGTATGGTCTTGTCCACCGTTCTGTAGTTCACTTTCAGAGTGTTGACAGTCTTCTTATAGCCTAGCTCATCTTTATGTAGGGCAAAAATAATTTTTTCCAGATTCTGAAAGTTCTTTGCCATGAGATGCCATGTTGAAATTCCAGTGACCAGTATGAGAGAGTGTGAGAGCAATAACACCACATTTGACATGCTCCTCATTCACACTTGAGATCTTGTAACACTAACGAGTCACATGATACCGGAGAGGGAAAATAAGTAATTGGGCACAATGTGGCCATTTTCCTTAGGGGTGTACTCACTTTTGTTGCCAGTGGTTTAGACATTAATGGCTGTGTGTTGAGTTATTTTGAAGGCACAGCAAATTTACACTGTTATATAAGCTTTAGACTGACTACTTTACATTGTATCAAAATATCATATCATCAGTGTTGTCTCATGAAAATATATGTATGTATGTACAAAAATCTGAGGGTTAGGGTTAGTTTGTCTTATTCTCAGTATGAGAAAGCATTTCAGAATTACTGTTTGTGGAAATTCCACATAGGTTAGATGATGTGCATGATGGAGATTAGGTTGAAAAAAAGACACTCATAAATATTACACGTTTAAACACTGCTTCTCTGTAATTCTCACATTGTATTATGCTGCCTTTAATTGTAGGGATGTGGAATGGAACCACTAAAGTAGCGGTGAAGACACTGAAACCTGGCACCATGTCTCCAGAAGCCTTCCTCGATGAGGCTCAGATTATGAAAAGACTCCGCCACGATAAACTAGTGCAGCTGTATGCTGTGGTGTCAGAAGAACCCATCTACATTATTACGGAGTTTATGAGTCAGGGCACGTACCTACCCAAATGCCCCCACACACAGTATTATGAAAACCCTTAATTTTTCTCAATCACTCATATATTTAATTGTGTTTCAGGAAGCTTGTTGGACTTTCTCAAAGATGGAGAAGGAAAAAATCTGAAGCTGCCACAACTCGTGGACATGGCTGCACAGGTTAAAAAGTGCTAGATCTATACCAGAGGCATTTCTAGGGTTTGGGGAGATTTGGGGCTTTGCCGAGACATTTTCATTGAGGTCCATTGAGGTCTTCTGCCAATTTTAATAGGTTTTAAATATGTTTTAATTTTGTTCATGCTGTCTTGCAATCTTTTTGTACCTCATGTACTGTGTAGCAACATGTGTAGCAAAACTCTACAACATTCAGTATAAATAATAATACACATGTAATATTATGTTTTCCCCAGTCTTTAAATACCACACATAATGTAAAATGGTTATATTATCTAAATTCTAAGGTTTAGTATAGGCTACTTAAACTGAGCAAGTTAAGTTATATATGAACACACATACTAATCATAGGTCAAAAAGCTCAGCTGAATTAGAAAAGGCAAACGTTATAAAATAAAGAACAATTCGAAAGCCAAAAGAGTCAACTTTTGCCAGAAGCCAGAATTTGCATTACCACTTATGAACTTCACATACTATTTTGGCTTTTACGTTAAAAATAATGTTAAACTTTAATGTTACATATTGAATATAATGTTAGAATGTATTATGACCTGGAGATGATATTGGCATGTACAAATACCACATTCTAAATTTCAAAATCACAATGTAGGACTTGTACAGAACTGCACCTTTTGTATTGGGTGAAATGCTAAAAAAATTTCAAAATCACAATGTAGGACTTGTACAGAACTGCAGGATTGTGTGCCTTATGTGGTTAGTTAAAGGTTTGTGTGATTTTTAAGATTAGGGTTGTGCTTCCATCAGATTGCAGCTGGCATGGCATATATCGAGAGGATGAACTACATCCACAGAGACCTGAGAGCAGCTAATATCCTAGTGGGAGATAGCTTGGTGTGCAAGATTGCCGACTTTGGCCTGGCCAGACTCATTGAGGACAATGAATACACCGCCAGACAAGGTCATTCATGCTGCCGCTACTCAACTCTACACAGGGCTCATTGTTTTTGCTGTTGTTTTTCCCCCTATGCTGTTTACTTAACTTCCACTCTACTAATTTTCTTTTATTTCACAAACGATTTGTGTTCCCTTTTTGCTGATTTACCTCATCCCACTTCTGCATTTCACTGCACTTCTTTTTCTTTTTTGGTGTGGTAGTGCTTGACCTGTGTGGAATGTCTATTACAGGAGCCAAGTTTCCAATAAAGTGGACTGCCCCGGAAGCGGCTCTCTATGGCAAATTTACCATCAAATCAGATGTGTGGTCCTTTGGCATCCTGCTGACTGAACTCATCACAAAAGGCAGAGTGCCATACCCAGGTATAGTCAGTGTCTGTTTGTCATATCAGACAGTTTTAATTACATACTATTCACATGCTTCTTATTATGTTTATTTGACTCATCATTTATTTTGACACTGGCACCTGTAACAAATTTAAAATGAAATAAAATGTTAATAAATATTTAAACTGCCTCCAAACCCATGCCTGGACTAACAAATTAAGAAACCACTCAAATGTGCTAACATAACAAAACATACAACCCCTAACCAGAAAAAGTTGGGACAGTATGGAAAATGCTCATTAAAAACATTGACTTTGAATTTTATTTCATTAACGGTTTGAACCCAAGATGTTTCATGTTTTCTCTGGTCAACTTCATTTCATTTGTTAGATAGATAGATAGATAGATACTTTTTTAAATTTAGGAATGTTAATATTGATGGCTAGTTAGAAGGACATAGAGACAGATCACTGTATTAATCCCAGAGGGAAAATCAGGTGATTACAGCATCTCAAATATGGAAATTAAAAACAGAAGTGCTTGAAGTAAGTAAGTACTGTACATGCAGGTGTAAAAATAGAAAAAGATATGTAATATGAGTTAATAAACTATCATGAAATGTAAGTAAGTTACAAATATGATTATAATAACTATTATAACAAACTAACATAAAAGTCATGTGCAGTATTATTAGACAATATGCAGTGTATGGTGCTAATGTGTATCTGGTACTATGTGAGCTTGTTCTGTTAGTAGCTCAGTATGTCCCGGTACAGTGGCAAGTTGTTGTTGTGTTATCATTGTTTGTACAAATCACTTAGTGTTACAGCAGACTTGAGCCTTCTCAGAAAGTAGAGTCTGCACATCCCCTTCCTGCATACAGCCTTTGTGCTGCCCTTCCAGTCTAGTATGTTGTCAAGCAGGATACCCAAGTAGTTGTAAATATCCACCAGCTCAACATTCTCTCCCATGATGGTAACAGGACTGATTGGGGTTCACTTCCTACTGCGGGCCACCAGATGATTCATTGCACACCACTCAACTAGGCTGCTTACCAGGGCCCTGTATACACCTTCTCATCCATCACTGATACACCAACCACCACAGAGTCATCAGAAAATTTCTGAAGGTGAACCAAAAATCTGTGGTACACCAGATGGTGGAGCAGTTTTCTGAAGTGTCCCAATGTTACTGAACAGACAGGCATATTAGCAGAATTTTGAAACAAAATTTGGGAACGAAAGAGATAGATAAATGCCTGCATTTCAGGCCTGGACCACATACCAAAATAATTTGGCATGGTAAAGCATTTTTACAATTTTGTATAGTCGCAAGCAGACTTCAGTCAGTCTTTTAGCTTTCAGCTTTTACTGATTTCAGCTTTAACTTATTCAAATAAATGTGTGAAAGATACTGTATCACTTGCTGCCTTGTAGCTACTGTATGATGGTATGTAAATAATTGATACTCTATATGGAAAATTACTACATATTACTTTGTTAAAATGATGGTTTTTAACAGCAAGTACTCAATTCAAATGTTGTCTGTAGTTTGTTTAAACCTTAATTTTAGGCAGTTAATAATTACAGCAATATCTTTAGAGTTGCAGACTGCAGGCCACTTTATGTTGGCGCCACTCTGTCCTGGGACTGTGATAGTAGCCCTGTGACCTATGAGATTTCTCCCACATCTCCTTACTTTGCAGAGTTTAAAACCAGATTCATCAGCATCAATGAACACATGATGTGCCCCCTCGTCTTTAAGCTCCATTATGGTCTAAGTAAAAAGGCAAAATTACTATGTAAATTGACTCCAGTTGAATGCAAGTGTATGGTATGACAAGGCATTACAGTATAGCAATGCTCTGGCCTTCTTCACAACTTCAGAGTTCCTTTGAAATGGAACTCTGTACAGCTGCTTCAGTGCCGTATAGTTCTTTCTCAGGACACCGTCAGTGGTGGTCAGGCACACATTAAATGTGTCCTGATCTGCAATCACTGCTGCCCTGATTTTGTGTAGTCTTATGGCTCTGTTTCAAGGTCTTCAGACTGATTGCTAATTGAACATTTGTATGAAGGAGCAACAAACAGGTGCTTTTCTGATTTCAACTGATGTAGGTAGTTTCTAATAGCTAATAATATATTTTTTCTCTTGGTTACCATAGTTTAAACAATGAAGTCTGGGCTGATTAAATGACATCTATGTTAACTGTTTAGCAAAAAAATGTGTCAATCAAATGAGAAAGGGTTAACACATTTGCAAGACATGACTTCTGCTTTGCTGAGAAAAGATTATGAAAGTGGATCCCAGTTTCTTTAAGCAGGTCAAAGCAATCAAGAAAAACTGAAATAAACCAAACTGAGGAGGGTGACTTCACCGTAAATACACAGAGGGTACACCGTAAATTATAGTCATTCAAAGTATATTGTGTATGTTGAGAAAGTTAAATAATGTCACATTTATGAAGGCTGTTTTTGGGTTGATTGAACCATTTATGTACTTACAGTACAACTGTATCCTTGAAATCCCTTCATATACCAAGTACCAGCTCCACTTTCCTGAAATGGAAACCTGTGAAAACTGAAAACAGAATTTCAAAGTACTGAACACTTTCTCTTTCAGCTTTGCCTTTTGGGCTTGTTAGATATTACAGCAACATTCTAGTGAATGTGTTTTATGCAATTCACAGATATCTCATTCAGGTTGAATTCTTACCTTGCTCCCAGTGTTCCCAGAACAGGATGCGGATCAGCTGCTACCTGACTGGTATAAATTGTGGTGAAGATGATTGAAATTGTCTGTGTGTGTGTGTTTGCGTGCGTGTGCAGGGATGAATAACAGGGAAGTCCTGGAGCAGGTGGAGCGTGGCTATCGTATGTCATGTCCACAGGGCTGTCCAGCCTCTCTGCACGAGCTTATGCTGCAGTGCTGGAGGAAGGATGCAGATGAGAGGCACACCTTTGAGTACCTGCAGGGTTTCCTGGAGGACTACTTTACTGCCACTGAACCACAGTACCAGCCGGGAGAGGACCTGTGATTAAGACGCTTGCAATGTGATTTGTCTGCTCATCCAGATGGGGTTAAACGGGTTTTTAAAGCATTTTCTACGTGAGGCCCTCATACTGAATCTTTAAATGAATGTATGTGGCATGATGCACAAATTACACTTGTCACCTTTAAAGAAAGCACCTCACAGCCATTGTTTTTAAGCAAGAAGTGTAGGATCAGCATCACTGAATATTACATTTTTTTATTTCTTGTTAAACTTGTGAAATTTCTCCCATTGACAATGATGAACTCAATGCCTATAAATACTGTGTAAGTGACATTTGCACAATGTTATAATAATAAGGTCAAAGTATAACCTTACCAAAGGGTGAATACAGGGCTTTAATAGGATTATGCCACTTACATATGCCTTTAGTTCACCGTGTTTTCATACAGCCACAAACAAATCCAATTTAAGCACATGCTTGGGGTTCTCATTTCTGTGAACTGTGATTTTTTTTTACACTTTTTGTTCCTTTTCTTTTTCTTTTTGGCTGGAAGAGATTGGTAATATCCTGAAACAACATGATTGTATACTATTAAAACTATGTCTGGTCTTAGGTCAGCATTAATATTGCTAAAGAACAGTGATGATTCTGTAGGGCAGATAGTGGTCTGAAAAAGGAACTAATGTATCTATCTTTATACTGTACTTTTTAGTTCACTATATATCTGCAAGGTTATAATTTTAAATTTTTTTAACGTTTTTAAACTTTCAAATGTAATTTGTGTCTGTCTGTTTGGTATCTTCAAGTACTATAATTTGTATTTGGGATGTACTTCAGCTTTAAACCGATTATTATATTTTGTGCATTTTTTGTATGTTTTTTTTTCACAAGTTCCTTATCTAACTTTGAGACCTCACACAAAGTATATTCAGACATTAATGCTGTGGTGCCGTGTCTAAATAATTGTATTTTAGCTAATGGTGAGGTTTAAATCCACAATAAAATTAAAGTGAAATGTTGCGTTAGATCGTCATTAAATTGTTAATTCCTTCCAAATCAGTTCATACCTGATTAGTGGAACTTCCAGGTGTTCTTAATATGCATTTTAAGAGGCCTGACTCTTAATGACACCCATTTTACTTGGGCAAGAATTCAAATTATATGCCAGACATTCAAATTTAATAAGGCAACATGTAGACATTCAATAATTCAGATAATGCTTAAAACTATGCCTAGCGTTCTCCACTGCACCTTCAGGCCAATTATAAACAAAATGAAAACAACTGGAGATTTAATAAGCTCAATATGTCAAATCAAGTCTGTGTAATTTGCTCCATGTTCATATATTTAATTTCTAATTATGAATTCAGCTGGTATTTTCATTTTAAACTGACTTACAATTGGGGTGAGCAGTCAATGATTAGCATCCTTGCACAAGAACTCAGCAGTGGTGTTTTTCTCTCAGGAGTGGATATTTGCACTCACAACCTTCCAATCAGTATTCCAATGCCATCAATCTCCATGCTTATTGAGGAGCGTCATTTGAATGCAGAAACTAGCCCAGAACAAAGAAAATGAAATGCATACCTTTCATTGCTAAGAATCACCTAATTATAAAATCATATGCCAATGCTAAGACACTAATGCAAGCTAAATTTTTAGCCAAATTTTTAACTGGACTTATTATGGTCAGATAATAGAACAGTATTAACATGGGTAGTCATCAAGCAAATAGCTTTGGTAATAATCATAGCATTAAGGACCCTTAATAAGTCTAGAAACAACTTGGAGCAGTGCATGCAGCAGAACGTTCTACAGAAACTCATGAATAATAGTGACAGTGTTCTGCTGCGAAACCTTGAATCCTGGCATCCATGTGATGTTATGTGGACCCACCTACCTAAATCTATCTAACCAGACCAAGTGCACCAAGGTAGAGTCCATGTCTTCTGGGGTCAGAGCCTTGGTGGCACGAGGGGTACCTGCAGAACATTAGGCAGGTTTTATGGCTGATCGGTGTAATTTATTTGTAGTCATTTCTAGTTTAACAAAACATGCCACCCAAAGTCAACACTTTCAGCTGCGGTACTGCTCAGCTTCAAACTTATTTTGTGATATACTTAAATTAACCACAAGATGGCAGTCTGAGATGAAAGCCCAGACGTCTGTTTCTGAAAAATGACTTTAATACATACATGTATACCCTCACCTGTTACTATATTTCTCCTTTAGTCTTCCACTTGATGCACCTGTCTTTAAGGCAAACTTGAACATGGCAATG
Source organism: Parotocinclus maculicauda (assembly GCA_034780255.1). Lineage (NCBI taxonomy): Eukaryota > Metazoa > Chordata > Actinopteri > Siluriformes > Loricariidae > Parotocinclus > Parotocinclus maculicauda. Next base: position 8,563 of record JAUZSU010149490.1, read on the forward strand.
TTAATTAATAGCCGTTCTTTAAAATACAAACATTTAAGTCTTTTCCACTCTGTGCCCTTAAAAAAGTATACTTTTTACGAGCACCTTGGTGACGCATATAACGATATAACCTCTTACACACACACACACACACGCGCGCGCGCGAGGCACAAAGAACTATGTGGTCCTATGGTGTAGCAAAGTATCCTTGCATCCTTTATCCTTTAAAGTAGCAGACCAGACTGCTTCCTACATTTATGACAGTGTGAATGGCGGCATGTCAAGGTAAGCATTGGCTAGCAATTTTGAGACTACTTCTCATGATTGGGCTGCACAGCAGTACCCCTATGCTTGCTGGCCAGTCTTAAATATTCTTAAACAGTACATTCAATGATTTAAGGTGGGCATTTCTATACCTTGGATGAAAGTGAAGAACAAAGTTAAGTGCTGGTTTAAGTGCATTTGCCTTAGTTGCCTAATATGTACGTTACATCGTACTAATGTGTAGGTACAAGTGGCTAGCTAAAACATACAGCTAACATATAGTCAAACCATGCACTATTATTACTTTGTTTGGAGTGTGGCTGACTTTCTTTTACACTTATTTTTAAAATTTGTCTAATACTCCATGTGAAAAAAACCCCAAAATAAGGTTGGTCTGAGTCTTAGCTACTCAAGCTTTTGGAAAGATGTAAGGCCATTATAGGAAATGTGTTACCAGTAGTAAAGTTGCATGGCACGTTATTTACGTTTACAGCATTTAGCAAATTCCCTTATTCAGAGTGACATACAAAAGTGCTTTGTTTTCTTCCTAGTAGATCAAACCACATGTTAGTACAAATAATCAATAGGCCAAGTATAACATTTCAGCCAGAAACTGCTAGGATCTGATGTAGGTAATTTGTGTCTTCACTTTTTAGTAATTAATTAAATGCTGAGTGAAGAGGTGAGTTTTTAGTTGCCGCTTGAAGACAGCAAGAGACACAGCCATTCGGACATTCAGTGGAAGTTCATTCCACTACCTGAGCGCCAGGATGGAGAGGAGTAAGGGTCTTGATGCTGATGTCTTGTAGTTTTACTTACTGGCACCCTGGTAAAATGGATTTAAGAGTGAGACTCGACTACATGCTTACATTATTAAGTGTTCTTCTCTATGTAAATACACTTCCGGTCACTAGGTCATTGATGTTACACTTACTTGCTTCCTTTCCATACCTGCTTAGTCCAATTTGTGAAAGAGCTGGGTTGTAACTGCTAATCTAAGTACAACTAAACACAGATATCAGCTGGGAATCAGGGTATTTGGAGTTGTGGAGTAGGCAATTGGAGATGATGTATACTGTGACAGCATTGCGTGTTGATGCTCTGTGAAGTACAAATACAAATAAATAGAACAATTGAGCAATTTCACAAAGTAATGGCTTATCAGCCAGCGACCCAGAGTTCTATATAGCTCCACAGTCTAGTGGTTTGAAAACCTCTGAAAAGGTTCTATACCTTGAACTGAACCCTTGGGAAATTCTTCTTTCCAATACTGATGGACCCATTCAATTTTCCACCATCTAACTCCTCGCTTCCAGTTACTTACAGGGAAGCAAGCACCGTGTCTAAACTTCATTACCCAGAATTCTTCAGCGGCACGCTCCAAGAATCTACGGAAGCCGGGAAGATGCTGTTGTCACGTCTGCAGTCGCGCTGGTGAGAGAGATTGTTGTGGAGTGGGTTTGCAGAGGGGAGAAGCGGCGCAGGAACGCGCTCCTTTCTATCTGAAGCGCCTGTCTCCATCCAAACTGCGGCGCACGATTTCAGACGTTTTTGCCATTTTTTTTCAGACTGTACTATTGACAGCGCTGTAGTATTTTCAGACTGTAGTATTGCCATCATTTGTGCACGTTTTGGGGGGGCTATGGGGCTTTTTTATTTCTTTCACCAGATGTTGACAGGAAAAAGATTGGGTCTGCGTCGCAGGACAGCAGTGGAACTGGTACGAGATGTTCGGACCCGATCTTGCTGTGGCGCGCGGACAGAGCGCAGACACCTGTGATGAGAAAGCAGCTGCGGGATACAGTGCCTCTGTGTCGGTGAGCGTTGATGCGCGCATAAGGAGCCTGAGAGCACCGCTGCAGCAGCGCGAAGCGTGAAGTGGAAGCGCCTCCCGGTGAGTGCACGCCGTCTGCCCGTCTGCCTGTCTGCTTCACATCTGCATACTGTAGTCTTACCACGAACTGCGTGGCTTTTGATCAGGATTTGGGTTCGTTGCTGAAGGAATTTCCATTCACCATTCATCAGTCGCTCGCGTGCGCATTCTCACCTGCATTCTTTCAGACATCCCCCTTTATGTCAGCCTGGAGCCCGATGCCTCCAATGGGCGAATGATTAGGAATTGACATGTTGAATTTAGAGAACAGCAGTTCTTTTCCAACAGACAGGCAACAGTTTGGAAGCACCAGTGTCAGACAATGCGTTGAATCGTGTGGTTTAAAGCAGCAATGTGTTTGGCGCAAGTGAGGCAGCTGTTTTGATTGTGATTACGGGACTGACGTCTGACTCGCCAACTCGCTCTTAAGCCCGTCTGTGGCGCTTTTAATGAATAAAGCTCAATATAACCCATCTCTGCTTTTTTCTCCTGCCACAGCAGGTTATGACCTGTGTTGCTCTCCTGGTTGGCTTCGTCCCAAACCGCATACTATCACATTACTTCTACGCAGTACAGTATGCGGTTTTGGACGCGTCCTCCGTTCGGGCTTGTGTTGCGAGTGCTGTAACAGCCGCAGGGGTGGGGGGTATTCCTAGGGCCCTGAGTAGACAAAGGGCCAAAAGTGGACCTTAGGGGACGACAATTATTCAGGATTGGGAGGGGTTAGGAGGCTGAGTACACGAACCTGTCAAGGAAGTCTGCAGTTTGCGCTGGCGCCGTGCACGAACGCACACGGTCAGCATCCCAAACGCGCGCGCGTCCTGGCGCACGTGGCAGTTATATGCAAAGTATAATCTGCATTCTCTGTTAAAACAACGAGGAAATCGTTTCGTGTTCACGAATGTTCTGCTATTTGCGCGGCTAGCGTTCGTTGTTTGGCGCGTTGCACAGGCGGCGCACCGAAATGACAGATTAATTGAGAGCGTTTCAGTATGTATGCATCAGGTTGACTGGATGTGCCCGCGTGGGTGTGCGTGTGCGTCTGTCAGACAGCTCCGGTCTCCATGGCGACCTTTATTAAAGGAAATTTAACAGACCACACCAGCTGGAGACTTCTGATTGGCAGACAGGGAGAGAGAAAGAGCCAGCATGACCTTGGCAATGGCTGTCATAACAGCCAGGTCTATACAACTTACCAACTGTGGCACAGTTTGCACGAACTATGGAAAAAGCCTCGCAATAAGGTAGAACGACGGCATCAACTGCACCATTGTCGTATGATAAAGGAACAAAAGCCACCTGATGTCTAAATGACACACCAAATATGTATCCCAGCATTTAATTTTACAGAAATTATGCTAACAGTGCAAAACGGCTTTGCCACAAGGGTCATTAATTAATTCATTCATTCATTCATTTAATCAGTCTTTCCTATCCACTATCCATATTCATTCGTTTTCTTATCCTGGTCAGAGTTGTGTTAAAAACCTTGCTTAGCTGGTATCACTGGGTGCAAGGTATTAACAACTTAGACCAGGCACCAAACCATTGTGGGGCACATACACTCACACACTTTGTAAGCACCAGTTAACTTAACACACTTCTTTGGAATGAGGGAGGAAACCAGAGTACATGAAGTAAATCCACATGGACCCAGGGAGTATATGCAACTCTACACAGGAGTCTGAGGTTGGAATCAAACCAGGGATGCTGGACGCTGGAATCACCATGCATCATCAACAGGTTCAAATACCTGTTGAAAAACAGCAAAAAGGTTATTAAGTAATCATGACTCAAGCGTGTTGTTGCTGTGTAATGGGCTAAAAGCTCTACATATCCAGACTGAGTTCCAGCGGTGTCTTGTAGCCAGGTCTGTTATCCCATGCAGACACAATTGACTATGTCAATATGAATGAGGTCAGGCTGGTGACTGCACCAGTGTTTCTTCAAAAGCATTCTTATGCCTGTGCCCTGCGCTCTTAGAGGATTGGTGCCGGAGTGTGTTATTGTGACACTGTCCAGGATAAGTACTGTTAAAACAGGCAAAAATGAATACTTCCAAACATATGATTAATGCTGTATCAGATTCCATTGACAATTGAGATATGACTGACCCATGCCACCCAATAGACTCACAATTTATAAGTGATAAAATAATTTTATGAACAACAATAAATTATTCTTAAAAGAAGCAACACAACAATGGCATATGATATTGTCATATTTCTCAGATGTCTGCATTGTATGACTGTCATGCAGCCCTACCTTAAAGAGACTTAGATGCAACAGAGGCAAACTTACACAAGCCAACTCACATGAGCTAATATTTCAAGGGCTTACACTCTCTTTCTGCCCTTCCTATTTGTCTCTCTTTATTCCTTTTTGATGGTTCCTCCCAATCACTCTCCCCCTTTTTATCTCTCTGCATCTCTCTCCATCTGCCTCTCTGTTGCTGGTTGTAGCTGGTTTTAGGAGAGGCATCCACCTTTGACCCTAGTTCTAGCAGGCAATGTGTGGCGTGTGTAAGTGTGTGACTGCATGCGCATCTGTGGAAGAGGGAAAGGTGGGAGTGTAAAGGGATTTGCTCTACATAAGCGTGCGTGTGGTGTGTCTGTGTGACACAGTGCCAAGGTTTGATGAAGGGAGATATGGCAAAGGGAAAGAAAGCTTGTTTACTGTATGGGTCTAAGGATTCTGTATATCTGCAGGATCTATGTACTTCTGTACACTGAGACAATTTTAACACGAGACTGAACCATCTCAATTATTAAAGAGAGAGGAGGGTTGTGTAGAAAATAGCTTGGGAGTTAGACGATGCAGAGGTGGAGACTGAAGTTTAGTGCAATAGACTGCAACCCATACCTGTTAAATATGTTAACTACACTGCTCACAAAAATTAGGGGATATTTCATCATGGGATATTTCATTTTGCAAGCAGTATTGAACTTGAGACACAAATAATGGTAAACTTAAACTAACATTTATTTAACTTATAAATACATAAATCATCTGTTTTCACTATTTTTTTAACTGAATACAAATAGAAAGTTTTATTTCATCTATTTGTTTGTAATCCCAATCCCAGTTAAGAGCAGCAAGTTGTAATGCTGGAAACATTTGACCTTAAATGGCTTCATCCTCACTAATCGTTCTTTCACCATCTCTGTTTTAGTCACTCAGTAGACCTAGTTTATGAGGTGCAAGGAGTAATGCGGGAAACAAAGCATAAACCGATGCTGATTATTTAAAAAATGGCATTAATCTGCCTGATTAATTTGCTGACCAGAAATTCAGAGCAACTTACAATTGAGCTGATTAATTAAAGATAAGGGCCTTGCTCAGCAGCCCAGCAGTGGCATGTTGGAGAGCAACGATTTGATCTTACAACCTTTTGATTAGTAATCCAGATCTTTATCCTTTAGCTTTAAAAATAGACATAAATTACAACCTTTTTCCTTTTCTCTTTTTTTCCTTATTATCATTTTGGCTCATTTAAGTAAATTTATATACAGTTGAGTGTTATTGCAATTTCACTCAACATGTGCAACTTGATCTTAGGTCATGTCAGAGCAAAGAAAGCCTTGCACGCTCCCCTGTGATTTTTGGTGACCCCTGGACCTGGACCTGTATGTTTACTGCATTCTTTTTTTGTGCATACCAGAAAAATAGTTAACAGGACATATTGCACCAATTTTTGAGATCTTAAAATGTGCCATAATATTTGCACAGTGCCTTTGTTATATATAAATTCAATAAATACTTTTGGTAACTTCCTAAACTGGATTATGTTTTGGGTACGATTCACATGGCTTCGGCAGACTTGAGGTGATTGATGGTGCAACCACCAACTTCTGACACCAAGCATATTTATTTTTTCAGGAAGAGTAAGAAAGTGAAACAAAATAAAGACATCTTAAAATGTCTATGGTTATGACTGTTAAAGAGGGAGGGCATCATGTAGTGTGTATGGGAGTACAACAGTGGCGGATGCTGGTCTTTCAAGGAGGGGAAGCTCAATTTCGGCCTACATCATAAAATGATTCGCTCATTTTGCTGTCAATCA
>JAUZSU010149501.1:0-14740 GCA_034780255.1 Parotocinclus maculicauda
TTATGCTTTGCATGCTGAGTACCTATACATTGTGTTGTAGATCGTTTCAAAAAACTTGTTTGCAAATTTATTTTTCAGTGAATAAAGTTTGTAAGCAACAGTAGTTCTTGTTTGTACGTTCGCTATATGTGTAAATCTTACAATAAAAGTTTAATAAACATTTAATATGTTACATAGCATGTCCCGTCTTGTAACATAGGGCATGTTCATTTAATCAGACCAGCCGGTTATTAGGACCAAACGATCGCGTCCCGATGTGGTCTGATTAACCGGAATCGACTATACTTCTAATAACATTTAGCAATACCACATTAGGAATTTAACACTTTATTAAAGACTGAGTGAGTTATAAGCATTAAAATCCCATTTTTATTTACTAGTTAATCAATTCATTCATTTTCTTATGTGCTTGTTCCTAAACAGGATCACAGGAGAGCCAGTGCCTAACCAATGGCACAGAGCACAAGGCATGAACAACTTTAGACAGCTTTATCATAAAGCACACACACAAACACACACCAAGGGGCACCTTGGAAACAGCAATTAACACACCTAAAACAATTTGGATTGTGGAAGAAATTGGACAGTTTGGAATGTGGGAGAAAAGTGGAGTTCCTGGGGAAAACCCACATTGAACTCCACACAGGTGGATCCCAGGGTTGGGCTTGAACCGGGAATCTCGGATCACTGTACCAACCTGAAAATTAACACATTTTGCTTTTCTGAAACAAAAAAAAAATGTGATCAAAATTGATACAATATGCAAAATTATACTCAGTTCTGAATTGAATTTGTATTCATTTGTTTATTTATTTTTTCCCTAATTGATACAATAATTATAAAGTATTCATTAATGTTGGGGAGTATATTTGACCTTAATTAGCAATACTGACTTCAATATAAAAGTTGAAATATTTAGAGTATAATTACTAGGAAATGTGGCTTGCTGCTCCGTTATGGAAAGACATACTGTCACAAGAGGGCATAATGTATGAAATGTACTCAATGTATGTGGACTTTGGTTTCTTTTGGGATTTGTAGTGCAGGATTTTGGCTGATTCAGTTACAGGCCTGAAAGAACTGTAAGGCAGATGAGGGATAACAAATGCCTTAACCACAAATTTAAAACAAACTCTTGACTAGAACTTGAAATGACATTTAGTTCATTATGTGCTCAAACATATAATGTTCATACATATAACGATGGAAAATTTGTTCTGCTCACATTACTAATTACAGTAACTAAAAAACCTGGCATGGAAAGATAAGTGTCAGTTTGAGAAGTGAATTGTAAAAAAGAAGCAGAGAGCAAAGACAAATGACTGCCTTCATTAGCCTACTAAATGAAAGTGTGGTTTGTGTGTGTGTGTGTGTGTCTGTGTGTGTCTGTGTGTGTCTGTGTGTGGTAAGGGGTCCCACCCATGTTTGTTCTGCCAGCAGTCTGCTGTTGCCGCAAAGCTGGACCTCACACATCGCTCAGCTCCTCTGAGTCTCGGTGCTTACATTGAGATCAGCATCCGCCGAGCAAGCCCCGTGCAAGTTAACCCCCATGTTCTGTTCACTAGTTAGCAACAAATCTCCCAACCAAAATGTACATCATATAGCCCCGAGGTTAAAATGACAGGAACACCATGTCAGGAACACATGTCTGTAATTGAAACCGATTACATTTTTTTGCTTGAGTCACAATTCCAAACAAATCTATATTTATCATGTGACATGCAAGACTATGATCAGTTAAATGAAAGGGGCGACTGCTCTGTGGCTTTAAAGTTTATAGTTTATATATTTTTAAGCCATTCATTCTCAACAGGTAAACTGTAAGAACTTTGTAATGGTTTCATCCAGTAAAAAGTCACCACATTTAAAGCTTTAATTGAAAAAATATAAAATAAAATTAACCAATCAGCTATATCTGGGTTTTTTCAGTTTCAGATGTGATATTTCTAGTTTTCCTTTAATTGTAGGTTCTGGTTTATGTTTCAGTTTTAGAATTTATTACCTATAATAACCGTGGTCTGTATGCATGATATATGTACAGTATATAATGAAGAGTATTAGACCACCTTGAAACTCCAGCTCAGCAATTTGTCTGGTCATGAGAGATAAAGCTTGATTTAAACATATAATATCAACATCTTGTCAACAGGTTCAAGATGTTTGAAGATCACTATAATATTGTTCTTTCTTTAAGACAGGGCATCATTATGGCCGTTCTTACAGCATTGGGAGTTCTTTTAACTCCAAGGTCTTTGTACAATAAGAGAGCTTAATTAAAGATGATGTGAAAGGGTCAGTGATTGAGTCTTGACTCCAGTCTTTAATATTTCTTCTTGTCCCCCCCAGTGTGCCAAGTAGCCTACAGGAGAGAATTCATATCATTCTGCTGTTTGTACAGCTATCAATGCACAGTTGTTTCATGTGTGTATCAATGTGTGTATCAACCTTTTCACAGATTTCTATATTAATAGTGCTTAGGAGAAAGAGAATTAGACAAAAAAGGAGACATAAATACATTCAGAATAAAGGAGCCAATGCTGTGTTTATCTTGAGAAGCCTTTTTGCAAGCTTAGTCAGGGGTTTGAACCCAGGATCTCAGTAGCTGTTGTTTCCAGTAAACGGTTCATTCCTGTGATATAATGATATGATAATTCTAAAATAAAGCTTACAGATGGATTGAATTGTTACAATGTTGGTTAAGTGAGATTTAAAAAACAGTAACTGTCTAAGTTAAGTGGAAATGTAAACAAGTACAGTAATCTATTCTAATTTTAATTAAGAAAATGTTTTAGGAGACAGATATTGTTGGGTGTAGAGCTATAAAATAATTAGCCAACAAGGCCAATATTTGGCAAATGATAACCATTATCAAAGTACTTGAAATTAAATCAGTTGTAGCCATGAGTGAAAAAATGTTTAAGTTATTTCTAGAGCTCAGCTGTTGTTTTTTAATAGTAGATAAAAATGAAAATTAAGACTTTGGAAGACTTAAGCACAATATCTTTATTGGGATCTTAAACATTTATGATCACTACAGTCTCAGAAAAACATGCGAGACAGGAGTGTAATTTTTTTTCCATTTGATCTAACTCTTCGACAGTGACATGGGAGACATTCGTGACCCGGCAAGACTTTCTACCCTGTGACATGAGACAATCCTTAAAACTCCAGATCAAGAGGCCCCTGGCAAGGAGGGAACACAAACAGACAAAAGATATAGACATGACCAAGGGGATTTCAGCTTGGTGAGACCTGACAATCATCGACTTGACAGAGGTGGTATAAGATAAGTTCTCATCTGGTATAATCCTGGCTCTCTATGCTGAATTGCCTCTGAATATCCACCTCTGTATGCTGATGGTCAAATTGTGAGTCAGGTCATGTTGTGTTTCCTTCTTGCCTGGGGCATCTCGATCTTGAGTTCTTAGGGTTCTCTTGCCGTGTCTGTGGTAACACAGGAAAATGTCCAGTGCTCCCTGAGTGACACTTAATGATTTATTGGTGATTTATTTTCCTGTGGGAACATACAATTCTAATTGTGGTGCAAAAACAAAGAAGAAACATTTCTAAAGTCCTTGATCACAAAGTCCGGATCTAATCGTTCTAACATTGTCTTTACTAAACACCAGCTGAAAGAAGACATAATACCCTAAAGACAGCCAGAATTATGTTTTGTGTTGTAACAGTATTCTATGGTCCTTCAAACATCTTGTCCGCCAGTCAAGAATCAATCCCAAGTATTTTGGACATGTTAATATTTGATTCATAGCAAGAATGCAGACTGACACAAATGAGTGATGCTATATTCACTTCAAACACTGTGCCACACAAGTGCAATGCAAGTGAGGTTTGGCACAGGATATGCAAGCAATTCCTTTCCTTGTCAACCAGGGATAAATCAAATCTTTATAAATCTGTTTAAGGATTTTTATATTTCCCCCTCTGGCCCAAGGCTCGGATTTTAGGTGATGTATGAGGTGGCCCAGGGCCAGCTGGACGGCAATAATAGGACCTCAGGGACAGATGCTCTGCATGTCCACACTGAATCCTGTTGTAACAAATAAAGATATACATGCACCACATTCCAAGAATAAAAAAGTCATATGACAAAAAATAGTAAGTGGCTCAAGTTATGATCAACAGATCAATCAGTTGCTAACCAAACTCTTGTGCTAACCAAGTATTTGGAGGCCTGTTTTTAGCATACTTTTGAGCTCAGAATTCCCAGAAATTGTGTGGGTGTGGTAGTGATGGATGCCCAAGGACAGTGAGAGTCAATGAAAGAGACAGAGAGACAGAGAATACAGGTTCTGTAGCAGTCAGGGGTCCGTGTGTGGTTATAAGACCTCACAGACAGATCAGTTTGGGGCAAACAGTCAACACAGACTCACACAAAGATCACAAAAACCAACCATTGTATGCCTGTGTTTGTGTCTATGTGTGTGTAACATGCACAAACACATATCAGTGCACTCCTGCGGCTTATCCTCCAGGGGCCAGGCTCCAAAACCCACTTTAGTAAATATAGTAAAATAATTTAGATTCACATCAGCATAACAAACATTGACATCTGTGTGATTCTAAAGAAACATAGATATATGTCTTATGCTTAATCACAAATATACGCCCATAATAAACAGGCAATAAAGAGAAGGGAAATTCAGCCGGAATGAGCGCAATTTTCTTGTTTAGGCTCTATATGGAAAAAAATAACATAAACCGCAACATAACTCCCAGTTTCCGCTCTCACAGCCATGTTTAGACAGATTTGAACTTTTAAACCTAGATACTACCTATAGGCATTTTTCTCTTTCTCTCCCTCTACAGACTTACTCTCTTTTATTATCCAAAAGCTACCCGAAGCCCAACATGGCCACATGATCCTAAACCACCATGCACGTTACAGTAATCATTAACTGAGAAGAGACAGGGTGAGCCAAGCCCAGCATATGAAGCAGTCAATAGCCTGACTGAGAATCCATGCTTCTTGACTTGAACATAACGGTCCTCAAGCCTGGTTTTACAATTGTGTTTTATGAAGTGTCACCCTGCAAAGCCTGTGATTAAAGCAACAGGTGAGTAAACAGGAACTCTGAGTGGTTATCACAATTACAAGGCTTGAGCTCAGTGCGTGGTATTTGACCCCCAACTTCAGTTCTAATGAAGTCTAAAAAGAGTTTCAGATGGTTAGGAAATCTTAATCCAGCCATTTAATTTAAAGAGGAAAAACTGAAGCAACTACATCTAGATAAGCATTCAATGGTCCATTGTCACAGGGTTAAAATATTATATAAAATTCAAAGATTGTCATATTATTAGTCTGCCTAAATGACATTCAGTCCTTTTATATTTGTAAAACATACTAGTAGGTAGCCTGGCTAGATACGAATGAATTGGAAAAGTAATGTGTGATGTCTTGTAATGGACTGCTGCATTGTCCAAGGTGGATTCTTGCATTACACTCCAGATAGGCTTCTGACCAATCACACCCTGAACATAATAAAGAACATTTGTTCAAGTCCACGTTTTGTAATGTGATATGTAAAAGTGTGCACTGATATCTTGGGGTGTTTTTTTGTGGATTCTAAATCCTCATCCGGAGCATGTTTATGTCTGTGCCTTTGTTTCCCTAAACTTTGTTGACTAGCAAAAGGAAAGTTAAAACATGGAATGAAATGTATTGTTTTAGTTTACTTCGTAACAATCCAGAAATAAGCAAAATGTGAACAGAGCAAATTTGAATTTCAAATGATATATTTGAGAAAAATGCAGATATACTGTAGGTTAACTGAATGCTGTGACAGTGACATTGCTTTTTTGGTGCTGTGTGCAGTTAGATCATTCCTCTGTAAAGGAGCTTTAAATTTCATTTTGCAGCTGGCAAAGTATAAAACCAGCTCTATGACTCACACAAAAAAAACACACACACACACACACACACACACACACACACACACACACACACACACACACACACACATATGCACGAACACAAATTTGTGTTTCTGTCATATTAAGGACTTTACACTGACTTTTCAAATATTACTGTAGCTAATTTATTCTATGCCTAACCTTTAACTTTTTGTTTTAAAACATGTAGAAACAAAATTATAAAAAAGAAAGCTTCTTTCTATTCTTGTGGGGTCACTGGGTCCCCACATTGATACATAAATTTAAACTCCAACCCATTCTTACATTACATACTTACACACATTACATTACTTACATCTTACACACATACTCACACATTTCATAGTACAGACACATACTGATTCAGAAATAGTCCAAATAAATTGTGGGGTTGATTCAAAAAATGGCCATGAATATTTTTTTTTTCCAAGAAGGATTGTCGGTCTCAGTCTGGTTGCATTGCTCACTCATAAAAAAGATGCCAGTGAACGCCATCACTACTACAGTGTTGCTATCCAAATATGTCCACTATGTTACTAGCACAATTTACACCCCTTTATCAGTTGCTAATGGAAGTGTGTGTGGGTGTGTGGGTGTGCATTCTCACAGCTCAGTCTCCATTTCAACGAACACTCACTGGAAGAGTCCTGCCATAATGGAAACCATGTGCTAACACCCCGTCCAAAATCCTCCTCCTTGTTTCTTTAAGTAGGCAGAAAGGTGATTGCTTCTACGCCTCCAGTCCTTATTGTTTCCTGTTTCAGATACCACACAAATATACTGCATAATTGCTGTCAAATACAGCATGCAATTGATTTCTCAACACAAATATGGCAGTGTTTTACACTTTTCCATAAGCCATGTGTCATTAAGAGTTGTGTTACCAAACGCAAATAAAGAGAACACATTTTCAGATAGTGTACATAAATAGTGTGTCCGAGAAATGTGTTAAGGAGCCTAGGAGTCTAGAAATTCGCTGGTGTCGCTGCTGTGCGTACAGTATTATGCAACCAGCAGTTGTATTTTATTAACACTTGCATTTATATACAGTAAAACACCAAAATACTTGAATCACAGTTGTGTGCCTGATCACACCACTACCTTACTCTGTATGTAACTGTTCTATATTATGTCCCATTTTTTATTACATTACATAAGACCTCTCTCAATACCATTTAAGAGTGTGTTATCATTTAGCAGCATATGCCAGGTTTTATTCCTGGCAGTTGGTTCTGCCTGGGTTAGGTATCACATGCACTGTCAGAAAAGGCTAATCATGGAATTATCATTTGGTGCTGCAGTAGCGACTAGTGTTATAATCAAGATGTTTAGTAGTCAAGCCAGAGTCAAGACCGAGACCATGAGTGAAACGAGAAGAAAAAGAAGAAAATGAAAAAAAAACTAAAATTCGTTTGTAATTCAATTTACACTCATTATCATTTATTATATATTGTGCATCATATAGTTTGTAAAATATGTATAATATATAGCCTAAAGTTATTATTATTTATTATTACTATATTATTGTACTATTAATCAAACTAAGTAACTTTTGGAAGCGAGTGATGGTGATGATTCTGTTTCCCTTAATCAAAAACAATCAGAAGTCACCACAAAACATTAACTAATTATAGCAAAAACATTTTATTTTTAAAAACAGATTTTATTTAGGCATGTAGAGAAATGACTGATTTATTCTGTTTGAATGGATTGTTGTTATTTAATAACAATAGAAACAAGGTTTGGTTTCATTTTCATTTAATTTATCATGTATTTTATCATGTAATTAACTTGACTTTAGACATATAGACAATTTCTGAATTTATGAATCCACTGCGACCAAGATAAGACAGAGTTTAAATTAGGTTAAGACAGAAAAAAAGACAGAGATTGAGTACTACAACACAGGTAGCAACTCCTGCCAGCCTTGCAATGGACTGGCATCTTATCCAGTGTATGATTATGCCTACATCTTGTGTTGTCGAGGCACATCCCATAATACTGACTAGGAATAAACAGGTCTCATACAGTAACTTAATGTAGTGGTTAAAAGTTCATTATCATTTGTAGTTACTATGTCACATTTAAGTCTGATTCCTGAAGAGATTGTGTGAAGTTCTATTCATTTACGAAATTAACAAAATTTGTCATTTGAGGATTCCCAAAACAGTGCAGAAAATTATCCAAAACTAAATTAGAGCATGACTGAGACCAAAGGGTTGTAGATAGTTAAATTTGCACATTATATAATTACACAAATGACTTACAATTTTAAACAGATTATGGCTCCCTGCTTTTGCTAAAATTATAATCAGCTTACAATTTTTCACGTGTTTTTTTTTTAAATCATGGACACCGGTTGAATGAGATTTTGACTTTTAGAACCCAGCCTACGTCTGTGGTGCCACGTGAATGACATATCCTTTATCCATGTTTGAATAAAGGGGGAAAAAACGTGCTTTGAGACATAGGAGGGTGTATAGTCTGCCAAGCTGAGTGTGTTTATCTATGTCACAGTCTATCAGTGGCTGACCATGAATAAGGAAAGTTGGGGGTGGGGGTGTTTTTATTTCCACGGCCCACACTCTTTGCTCGCTATCTCGCTCTCTTTCTCGCGCACACACAAACAAACCACACGGAGCATGTTGTGTTCTCAGCGGTCAGAGACCGCCCTGTGGGTGGTCTGGCCCTGGCGTATGTTTATGATCTAAACCGATCTAATCTGGGCAGCTTGTTTGAGGGAACTGAGAATGATTTACAGGAGCGACGCAAGCCAGGGCACAGGAAATCAGAGGCAAATAATGCCAGAGCTTCAAGTCTTCAAGCTCTGCACTTGGCCAGCATTACAATCCATGGCTTTAGTGGATTTTTCATGGGTTGTATGGCCATAAACCACCCTGCATAGTCACAGTTAAAATTAACACTGGGTCAATGGAATATATCTCAAGCTGTGGTATATCAGTGGTTAAGGGTCTCTGCTAAAAGACTAAAAGTCTTGAATAAGGTTTTTAATTCCCAAGTCTATGCTCAGATTTCGTTTTGAATCATTTATAAGCATGAACAGAGATATTGTCTGATATCATTAGTACAATCTGGCTAGATTTTGCAGCCAAAGCTGTAGCGTAGGAGCCAGTATTAAATACGGTAAGCTAATTTTGCCTAGCAGTATGTTTAGCTTTTGTCATTAAGTAAGATCTAATATGCTAGTTAGATTATCTAAATGATCTATGTCTGTGTAACTGTCCACTTGAACAAAGCCTGCTTATTAAAAGGGATTTAATAAAGGAAAACCAGAGGAAATTTTTTAAGCTATTATGTTGCCCAGCTGGAATTATCCTATTGTTATACTAGGTCTCCTATTGGTATAGACTGTAGCTGTGATTATTAGCCTTGCTCCTGCAGAGATTACTTTTCTCTTGAATTGACATTAACATGTAGTCATTTAGCAGACGCCCTTATCCAGAGCCACTTACAACTGATACAATCTTACATGAAACTTGCACAAGAAGCAAACAGTGGCAGCTTGGCAGAGACAGGATTTGAACCCTGGACCATCTCATTGGTTATGTGATCACTTCATTTTAACAATAATGTAAGTCAGTGAAGACAAATAAGAAATAAAAATCACGACAAGCATACCTGTGCTCTAATTAACACTGACTGATGTCACTTGGGGGCACCCCTGGTCTGCTTGTGCTACCACAGAACCAGTCCCCTAGACCCAAAAAAGCTCTGAAACTGAGAAGGTGGAAGCTAAATATGATATATAAAACAACAGGCATAGACCAACAGAGAGGAAAGGAATGGATTCTGGCAGCTAAACTCCTCTTTGCAAGACAGGATCTGAAAGCATGAGCCCTCACTGGGATCACACATCCTCTAAGCCAGTTTGTGTCCTGGCAGTGACAAGACTCAATTTCCAGACATGTAGCAATGCAAGTCAGATGAACAAAGACTGACTTCAGGGGATACGAACGATAATGGCTCATGGGTAGATCACTGGTTCCCAGTGCTGTACCTGAGTGGCTAATTTCAGGAATCTGTCAATGTGATATTTAACTGTTATACAGACTGTGGTAGTTTGACAGGGTATGAGGCATTCCTTTACTTAATGGCGAGGCTGTTCCACCAAACAGTAGTTGGTGGTTCATATCTGTGTTCTGTCTTGCTGTGGACTTTTTGTGTGTACATTTTTAAATATGTGTATGAATTGTTTATAACACATCTTTCCTAATAAACAGGATTGTACTGGTGGTGGTGGTGCATCACTGTATCCAAAGCTATTTTAGTAATTGTTTCTTAAAAGCTGCATTGAATTAAAAAAATAGTGTTAACAGAAAAATGGTTCAATTTCCTGTTAATTATTAAATACAGAATATAATTCTATATTATTCTCTGTATATTCTATAGTACATCTGTGAACACATTTCAGTGCTTCAAATTAAATCTTAACAATTGTATTCAATTCTAAACAAATCTGTCTTTTACCTTTTAACTGTTTAATTTGCATCTGTAAACAGACTCAGATTGACATATTAAACTGTACATAGCTGTTTGATGTATTATGTTACAGTATATAATATTTTACTGAACACTTCTATGTAACATCTAATGTCGCAATGTGCATAGTAGAGACTGCAGAAGGCATTTTCTTTTTCTGTTTCTGATGTTCTGTTTTGGAATATAATCCAACTGCATTTTCTGACCAGCAGAGGGTCCCATCATATGTCATGGTCCCATGTGAATTCTAAAACTCCTTCAAAATTTAATTGCAGGAGACTTTTTTGTTTAATTTTCTAAACAATGAAATGCACATTACTCAAGCATAAAATGTTTTCATTTTTCATACCGTTATTCAATATGTGGTGAAGCTACAACAGAACATTTAATTTACAATTTGAAACCTCTGTTTCTCGTCATTTATTTAGTTATTTAATTGCACTCAAGATTTTTACTGTATTCATCCTCATCCACTTATACTAATTCAGGGTCAAGGGAGTAGTGATGTGCAACAGGTGACAATGGGCACAAGGTAGGAACAATCCTAGACAGGGAACCAATTCATTCACTTTGGAAACACGAGTTAGCCTAACACACATCTTTGTAATGTGCTAGGATACCGGAGTACACAAAGTAAACCCACACGGACATGGGGAGAACAAGCAGCACTTAGTATCTGATGGTATCTTAATATCCTGCCCCATGGTAGGGTACCCTATAAAACTATATGACTTTAATAAGTAGGCTCCGTGCCCAATTCTGTTCTGTTTCACAGAACGTAATGCAGATGCTAAACAGTGCATATCTGTAAGATTAATTTTGGGCATTTATTTGGATGTGACATTCTATAACATAACTTATTTAAACATGTCAAATAAAACTTACACATTATTGATGCAATTTAAAACCTGTGAAAGTAATATTATACTTTTATGACAATGTTCGAACACATTATTTGTTGCCATTTCTTTAGGTTATGTACTACTTGCCTAATCCAGCATGTTAACACATCTATTTCAATCAATGATTGAGGACTGTGGTTCATATTCCAGCACCTGGGCTACATTTCCTGCCCTTTCCCCCACCACTACGTGTTGCTATTAAGACAATCAGTGAGAACCTGTGTCTTTCTTTCCTGTTGAGCCCTGGAGATCATGTTGTGGCCATGGGGTTAGCATTTTAAAAGAGTGACTAATCGGTGTAGATGTGTCACTGGTGTGTGCTGACTTTTATGATAGCCCTGCTTTGAGTCAGCGTCCACCTTGAAGTCCACATTTTAATGACAAGAAAAGATGCCACCCATGTGTTGCCATCAGCTTGTAAATAAATATGACTAGGAGGATATTAGAACATAAAATTTCTTATTGCAGGTTTGCAGAGATGATGGTTGCCAGATTGGGGCCTCACATAAACCTCAATAAAAGCAGGGGTCAAATTTTATTCCATTTTTACCTGGACTGTGTAACCAGCAAATAGCATTGCTAGCTGTTGCGAGCTGTAACTCAGTTTATAACTAACAGCAGCTCACTTACACAAAAAAACAGACATTTTAGCTCAGCTCAGACTGATAATCCACTGTTTATTGTCTTTGGCCTGTTGACAGACTCTCTGTTTGCATTAACATATACCCAGTAGGCCCTCGTATATCCGAAAGCCGTTGCAAGGATAATCTGATGCACGTCCCCACCATCATGTAACATCATTACCTTTGCATGGTCAAATGAAAAGCAAATTAGTGAGGATATAAAAATGTAAAATAAGCTCATGCTTGTTTTTCCTCTAAGTTTGTTTATTACCATAAGCTGAAATTCCATGGGCTAAATGTGTGTCATTCATTCATAGGATGTAAGCAACAGCTGCAGTAAGTATAGAAGTCACCTACCAGGTAGTAAACTGTGGTTAGGACGTCACTGCAGTGTTTCACGGGTGGTCTAATTGACTCATACCACACACAGTGTTGTTTTCTGTTCAAAGGAAGGAATGTCAAGGTGACCAAAAACATCGTTAGAAAGGGAGCGCTCTGCCTATTATGGAAGCACACTAAACATCAACAGCATATAAGACTGGGAATGAAATGCAGAGCAGACACTCAATATTCCCTGTTTACTTTCTCTGTAGCTTCGTTTTGCTGTTCGGCAGCTTGCACTGTAACTCCAGTGTTTCCTCTGCAGGCAGTGAGCAATGAAGCCCATCTCCCATCTAGAAAAAATAAAGCAGAGCCACATTTCAAGAGTTTAATTTGCTGTTATATCGGAGGGCTGTGAATTGGGGTTTTGAACTTGTCTGTTGAATGAAGGGGAACTGTGACGAAGCTTAACGATGAAGAGTATTGTGCTTGATTACTTAGAATTTATTATAAAGTCCAGTATGGGAAAAACAATGATAAAATGCCACATAAATTGCAGCCATTATCAATTTCTAACATTTCCCCCCATGACTACTCACACTAAAGGCATTTAGCAGACACCCTTATCCAGAGCGGCTTACAAGTGATACAATCTTACAATTCAAGCACAGGTAGGTCAAGGGTCTTGCCCAAAGACTGGTTTTTCAAGGTCCTCCAGCCGTTTGCTACATCAGTGATCCCTGCCACGTGATGGACTGGTGTTCTGTTCTAGGTGCATTTCCTCATGCACACAGTGAGACCTGAGCTCCAGAAGTATATATACTGACCAGACAAAACATTTGTACCTAATAGTGTATAATACCTCTACAAATTCTGAAAATAATTTTCTGTAGACACACGTCGTTAGAATGTGCAAGAAAATCAAAGTACCTGGAGAAAACCCATGCAGACCTGGGGAGAACATGCAGACTCAGACTGCTCCACCTGGGGATTGATCCCAGGACCATCTCGCTGTGAAGCAACAGTGCTACCCACCGAGCCACCCTTAATGTCAATCTTTAATTCACTTTTTAATATTCATATAAGGACTAACAGGCAGCACAGGGTGCAAGTTAGGAGCCAACACAAGACAGGGTGCTAATCCATCACAGAATGAATGTGTATGTGCATGCAGTTTAAATGTGGTCTTTGGAATGTCGTAGGAAACCCTACATGAGAAGAACATGCAAGCTCCACATAGAGTCCAGTCCGTAAATCACAATGGTGATCTCTGGAGGTGTGAGGCAACAGTGTGGATCATGCCACTCCAAGTAAAATAATGTAAAATAATGTAAAATAATGAGAGTCTTGGCAGACTGGATCTCAATCACCTGTCATTTGTCATTGCCAGGAGAGCTGTTTTAAGTTTAATGTTTTAACAATATTGTTGTACAGCATGGCTCAAGCAACAAGTGACGTGAACATTTTTGACAACCAGTAGGTGAGCACTGTCCAGCATCAAACAGGAAGTAGCAAATCGAGGACAGTAAAGTCTCATCCTTAAAATTGAGTTTGAAATAGCCTTTTGTTGTACAGTATTCCAAAGAAATTTAGTGATACAGTGTTTCCTCGCCACTTCGCGGTTCACCTTCCCTCGGTGCATTCAAAAAATATTAATGGAAAAAATATATCGTGGATTTTCGCTGTTTCCTGGGTTTTTGCGGAACTTTCACATAAAAAAAATCACAAAAAATTATAAAAAATATATTTAAAATATTAATTCTAACAATAAAGGAGTGTTATAAATCATAAAATATTACGATTTACAGTAAATAGCTGTTGTGTCTACTCAATGTGCATAAATACTTAAATAAATATAGCGTCCCTACTTCACGGATTTTCATTTAGCGCGGGTAGTCCTGGAACGTAACCCCCGCGATAAACGAGGGAACACTGTGTATGGACCCAATATTTTTGTTTGACAGAAGATAAAAATACAATAATTATCAGTATTAGAAACCAGTTTATATAGTTAAAGGTGAGAGAGAACATACAGGTAGTGGAGAAAACAAATGAACATACCATTTTACAATAGGACAGAAACATACACTTGCAAATGACATTTACAGCTTGTTACTAATAAGTAGCAGGAAGTCAGATACACAAACACAAGTAACTTACACTAACAAATCTCTAAACACATCAACTGAGTTAGAACAGTCTCTAGTCCAGATGTTAGCTAATGAGCAAGTGAGCCCATGACTGCCAAGAAAGGTACCCACACGCAAACACACACACACACACACAAACTGTAACTCCCACCTTGTAGATTCACAGCATGGATTGTCAGTTGAGCTGTTTACAGTAACAACATTAAAAGACATATTTATACTTACAATTGTAATTTATTCAAAAATTTTAGATTACAGATTTTCTCAAAATCAACATTTCTACGTATATGGGAGCAAATTTATTCCAGTATCTGATGAAATGTAACACAAGCTA
>JAUZSU010149512.1:0-14739 GCA_034780255.1 Parotocinclus maculicauda
AGTCAGCACTCCCTGATAGGTTTTTGGTCTTCAAGTAGTTGTTAGCATTTTCACCAGTGCTCCCAGACTTTCTAGATCAGCTAAATTTCCAGTTAAACTTCTGCGCATGAAGGTAAAGTTTAAACTCCACTGTTTATGCTGTCACCAAGTTTCCACTGGGAAGATCTGCTAAACATACCTTGTTGAGTTCATCTTTGATATCACAGCTGTTCAGGCCCAGCTGAGGGTAATCGTCCTCCAGGACACCACGAATAATGCTGGTCATCTTCTTGTAGTCTTCTGGGTTCACATTACTGAAGTTGATGTGGTGTGGGATCAGGTCGCGCTGTATCTTGTTGTCCAGGTAGCCAACAATTCTGTTTGTGTTCCTGAGATTTAAGAAAGCAGGACAGAAAGCTTTTAGAAAATAAATGTTATTTGAAGGTGTTTTACGGTTTTAAGGGAATGTGATTTAACAACAGGTGTTTATACTCTTAGTATAGTGTTGTAGTCAAGACCAAGACTGGGAGTGGCCAGGAAGAGACCAGATTAAGACTGTCACTGTCGCCCTAGGCTTGCTCAAATTGGGATCGGCTTTATAAAATAATAATAGCAGCAAGTTCCATCCTTCCATCCATTATCTTCCACTTAATTCACACAGGGTCACGGACCAGCCAGTGTCCACCCAGCAACTCAACCCAATGCAAGGGCAGGAACAAGTCTAGACAGGGCACACAGAGTCACACACTAGGACCACTTTGGGATGGGATTAACCGTACAGTCGCAGCCGGCTCTCGGTCACTTGATGGATCATCGATCTCCACACATTTCTGTCCCTCATTGATGTGATCCACGAAGTATTTCGGCAGGATAGTGGAGTATTTTGCCATTGCTTTCTCCACCCCTCCCCATTTATCCGGGCTTGGGACCGGCATGCAGCTGTTTCCATTTACACGGCTGGGGTGTTTTGCATACGCAAGTCAATGACAATTTGGAGATGCCAATTAACCTAACACGCATGTCTTTGGACTGTGGGAGGAAACTGGGGTACCCGGAGTATGAGTGCCTATAGTTTTTGATAAATGTTTGAGATAATTACAGAAATAGAATCCAAATGGCACTATTACATCTTTCAGTAATGCTGTGCTCGAGAATGTGAAGTCAAACCAGACAGAGACTTATTCGATTAAGCGAGTTTTGGACCTCTGAGGACCTTATGGTAGCATTGATAAAACGGGACAGTTCATACAAAATGTGGGAGTAGAGCTATTTGTGTGTTTCTTGTGTTTGTGGAGTCGGGGGACTAAACTGTATTATTCCAAGCGGATGTGTAGGTGGGATGAGCTGTGCATACAGAGATAGGCTGTTAGATCAGATGAAATGGTGCAGGACAGCGCTATATGTTTAACACCCCGCCGTCATTAAGGCGTTTTATATGTGGTGCTGCACACCGCCATGCATCATCCAACCTAGATCCATCCCACACCCTGAGGAGCGTTAGGACTTGTGAGGCTCTGCAAAGCAGAAACGCTGGAATATTAAAGATTTACAGAAGTGAAAGGTTTCCATTTTATTAGAAATATTTGAATATTACTTGAATATTGCTTTCACAGCACAACATTGTCTCAACTGAGAAAGAAACCACATCTGGACTTGATGATGGCACATACCTGCCAATTTTAGGATACTAAACAGCGCTTTGCTGCTCAACCACTCCTCGTTTTTGTAACGCGGGGACACCCCTGAACCGTGCAGGTAACAGAGACTCTTTCTCCATTCTATTCAGTTCAGACTTCTTAAGCTGATATCACTTAATTTAGCCTTAAATTTCTTGAATACTTGACAGGTACAAGTATCCACCTGGTAATCGTCATTAACCTTATCAGAAGGGGTCTTCAAAATGACAATAAATTATAATAAATACAAATCTGTAAGCAAGCTCAAAAGCAGCTAAGATGGTACTGTACTGAACTCTAATGACCAAATTGGACTGGATAATTATAACAATTTCTATGTTCATTGCTTATTTATATACTGTTAAGCCACCCGATATGGCAGCATATCATTATAATGCCGTGCATGTTGCTTCTTCTGCACGACTCGTTCTTGTCCAAAAGATCACTTTCTGTGTGGAGGCTTGACAGGAATAGCCACCGATGGATAGTGTTAACAGCATTGGACTGCTGCAGATCCACTAGCAGAGGCAGGAGTTAAGAGTTTTAGTTTAGACTGTTCTAATGCAGCGTGCCAAAGGTGGTGCAGTGGCTAGATCTGTCACCTCCTAGATCCCCGCTTTGATCTTAATCTTCCCATCTTCCCATGTTTGTGTGGGATTTCACTGGGTACTCTAGTTTTCTCCCACATTCCAAAGATATGTGTGTTAGATTAATTTGTGTCTCTAAAGTGCGCTAAGTCTATGAGTATATGTGCCCTATGATGGATTGCCGCCCTGTCTAGGGCTGTTCCTGCCTAGTGGCCAGTGTTGAACGTCAAACAGCGCACACCTGTCATTTCTCCTGTTTCTATTTATACACATCGTAGATACAACGTTGAATTTGCGTACTCTCATAGGATCCTATACTATGCCTGTTTATACGCTTCTGGCTGATAGATGTGGTCAGGAAAGGAAACGGTAAACCACACAAAGAATTTTTGTGTACTGTGGTATGCAAATTACCTTTTGGAGTATGACGACAAAGACAAAGGCCCTACACAACAGGTACACATCACGTGAAGCGGCGTGTGATGCTTCTGTCTCAGTAACCTAGATAAGAGAATTCTCATAAGAGATGAAATCTCACTCATCCTCATTCTACTCCCCTGTTTCTGAGCAAACTATTCAATCAGAAATAGGCCAGAAGTAATCAAATCCCCAGTGTTTTTTTGGTTGGAAAAGGTCAAATATGCAGAGATTGTGTGTTTATTTACACACACAATCGCAGTACATTGTTTTATTAGATGTATACTTGAATTACCCATTGTACCACCACAAGAGGCATCTTTTCTCTGAACCAAAGAAGAAAAATCTGTTAAAATAGGGACTTGGAACATGTCATGTGACAAGGTCACCAACAAGGAGCTCGTTCCTGGCAATATTGGTATAAACCAGTAGATAAAGACAAATACCAGAAACTGGTCACAGGGCATCCCAAACTTTCAAGTATGTCTTTAGCTTATTTGGACTTCAGGTGCCAACAATAATGTCTGAATCGGTAAGAACACGGGTTCATCTCTTTTCATTCCTCTGGCAAAGACACATTTGTTGATTTTTGTTCAGTTCACTGTCACTATAAAGATTAGCTCCAGGCTGCCCAGTACAAGTGCAATTGTGGGTTCCTGGACCCCTTACAAGTGCAGGTTTAAAAATTCTGGTTATTGGGCTGTCTTTGTTCTAAGTTCTTCATACTGGATGTAAGGGCTAGTCCCACTATACAAACCCTTGTTATTAGAAATCCAATGATAATGTAAGTGGTGAAGTAGTTTGTAAGTGATTGGCAAAAGTCTTATCCCATACTTTGTTGTAGACCAAGTACACACTTTCATTTCAACAGTATTTCCTAATGCAATTGGCCACTTTCAGCGGGATAATGCTCCTTGCAACATTGCACAGATTTGTCCAGGAATTGTTTGAGGACAGGACAAATATATTAACTTGATCTTCAAGTTCCCCAGATCTTAATCTGACTGACCATCTGTGAGATGTACTGGACCAACATGTCCAATTCATGCAGAACCCAGGTGCAACTTAGAAGACTTAAATTATCTACTGCTATTGTCTTCATGACACCGTCAGAGGTCTTGTGGAGTATATGCCTCGATGGGACAGAGCCTTTGTGGCTTAAGGGGGACCTCCACAATATTTGGAGATGGTTTCACTATTATGGTTGATCAGTGTAGATTTGTGACCTCATAGTGAACAGTATATGGTGACCAGAACATGATGGCGATAAACGTTCTTATGGCGTTTCTGTAGCAACATCCGCTCTTGTGGGAAGGCTTTCCTATTGATTTTGGAAGTCCATCAAGTACTCATTTCTTTTAAGCCACAAGCACATTAGTGAGGTCATTAACATGTTCTCAGTAGGGTTTCCAATTAATTTCAAGAGTGCTTTGTGGTATTATGGGTATTGTAAATCCCAAACAAGCACTTGTGTCAAATGCCTCAATAACCTCCTATTTTTACACTTGTTGTCCATTTGATCAGATCCATTTACCATATAGGTCTACAATTACAAACTGTAGTTCATCTGATTCTCTGCGTCCTTTGTTTGTCCCCTTTGCTTTGTTAAGTAATTGTCAGGACCATCACAGATCAGATACTATTTGGGTGGTGGATCACTCTCAGCGCTGCAGTAAAACTGATATGGTGGTGGTGTGTTAGTGTGTGCTTGTATGATTGGATCAGACACAGCAGTGCTGCTGGAGGTTTTTAAACACGGTGTTTACTCACTGTCCATTTTATTATACACATATACCATACTGCTTCATCTTGTGGATGTAGTCAGAGACAGTAGCTCATCTGTTGCTGCACAGTTTGTGTTAGTCATCCTCCAAATCTTCATCAGTCACAGAATACTTCCTGCAGGACGCTTTTTTGTCCAGCAATGACACTAAGGCCAGACTTTTTTTATTGCTTGTTTCGCGGATCTGCCGACAATCAAATTTGAAGAATAAAGAAAAAAATGAAATGTTTTTTTTTTTTGTTATTTCTCGGATCCGCCGCAGAACCAATGGTTGAAATAAAAAAATATATATATTTTATAGGGCTTTTTCCGCCCTCCGGTGGAGAGCCAATGGTTTTTTTCTGTTCATTTAATTTTTTTCCCCAGATTCACTTTAATTTAATTGTACGTTAAATAAATTTTATTTTTAAATAAATTAAAAAAAAAATTTTTTTCCTCCTTCCTTGTATTGATTCCACATAGTCCTCGAGAAATTGAAAAGTGCTGAAAAATAAAGATTTCTTTTTATTTTTTTCCTCCTTCCTCAGTAGATTCTTAAGTAGGGACATCCGAGGAACAAGCAATTAAAAAAAGTCTGGCCTAACTAATAATAATTGATGAGAATGACCTTTTTGTAGCCTTGAACTGGTACAGGCAGCTACAAGAAAAAATAAGTGTATAAGAAAGCTTAAGATTGAAAGGTCTCAAGAACTGCATTGATAACTATACAGTCTGCAGCATCAGATATTGGTGCTTAATGAGTAACAGTCAAAAAAAGAAACAAGATCAGACCTTAAAAAGATCTATATATAGGCAAAGATCATATTGATCACCAATATACTGTGCATCAGCCTGTGACTGTAGAACTGTACAGTGATCACTAAAATCTAAATATAACCAAAATATAAACTGTAAAAAATAACCTGAAACATTGCACAGCACTGTATATTATATTACTCTATGAGTGTGATTTCAGACACGCCCTCAGACTTGCCGCTGCTGCCCCAGCAATAACAAGTGCTGAAACTGCGTTCACATCAATGGCTACAAAGTGCAAGTAAATTTTCACTTTTTTATGTTTGATTGATTTCATGTATTGAATTACATACCTTTGCTTCATACTAGGTGTGATAAATAATATTTTGGGTGTCGGAAATGGATGAGCCCCATTTACATTACTTCTTATGTTAAATTACTATGCTCCCAAAAATTAGGGCATGTTTCATTAGAGTATATTTCATTTTGAACTATCCCCGGGTTTTGGTGAGCAGTATAGATTCAGACTTCAGACGAACTCGAACGACCTTATGGAAGTTCAAATTCCAAGGTTCCACCGTATCTAGAAAACCATGACTGGAAAGCAGCAACAGGTAAATTCACAACCTTGACTGTGGAAAGGACTCACCTGTAGAAGCTCCATTTAAGCAGAAAGAGTTTGGCAGCCTTGGGGAAGGCAGAGCTAGCCTGGTAGGGCTTTAAGACCTGGGAGACGACACCATCCAGCCAGGCAGCCCACTGCTCCAGAGAGTTTTGCTGCTGCAGGGTTAGCTTAAAGTCCTGCTCTAACCTCTGCACCACACGATCCTCACACCTACACACCCATGAGGCCTGCTCCTGAAAACACAGAGGCAGTGTGTGCTATGAGTGATAGGAGTTGTTTTTGTGGCGACATGAAAAGAGCCCCTCAGGAAGCACCTGGGAATGACATAATCAACAGCTTTCTTACATAAAAGCCTGTGGTTTCAGCGCTGTCATACAAAGATGCTTTCTTCACACCTTCCCACATCGACACTTTAAACCTTCTTACGATACTTACAGTCCTTCCTAGCTCAGGCAGAGCAGAGATTCTATCTGGTCACCACAACTTAATGCTGATGTCACACTGTGTAAAAAGCTTAATCTGTTTCAGGCACATTGCTCTCACGAAAAGGCTATAAGTATGAACAGAAAAAAGTATCCATCTATCCATCCATCCATTCATTATCTTCCGCTTAAGCCACATGGGGTCGCTGGAGAAAAAATATCCCACAGTTTTATTACTGCTAGTGAGTATAATGATGACACTGGGGTGATTCACAGTAACCCAATACATGGTTTTGGAATGTGGGAGGAAATCTGAGCACCCGGAGTAAATTTAGTAAGAGTCCAAGGTCAGGATCAAACCTGGGACCTCTGGAGCGATGCAGTGACCGCTTGCACCACATGCCGCCCAATGAGGAATAAAGTTCTAACAAACATACAGGTACTCCCCATTTCATGAGAACCTGACTTACAATATTCCGACTTTACAACTGGAATCCGATAATATACATAAAAACACATACTGAATACTTAAAAACACATACAAATACTGAAACCGTACACTGAATTTTTTATTTAAATTATTGATTTATGCGACACACAGTCTGATACTTAGCCACACTCTTCCACGCTGAACAAGAAACTTGAGGAGTCACATGACACAAGGAGTCAAGTGGCAAGAGTGAAATGTAAGGAAGCCATAATTAATAATCATTTTTGTTTTTCGCTTTCAAAATACATTAATCAATACATTACATTAGTTACTTTATAATACTTTATTATAAAATAAGCTTCATATAAATGAATTTGCCAGAGTATAGTTCAATTTAAGTGACTAAAAGACTATGATATCTTGTCTTTCTTTAATCCTAAACTAAAGTTTTAGGTTTTCTATTAAAAATCCATCACAACCCAAAGATTAATACTTTAAAAGCTATTTGCTGATGCAAATATTCCTGGCCGATATTGAAGTAACATTAGGTAACATGTCTAACATCTCTGCAGATCATGTAATGATTCCTCCCCACCAGCCAGCATTTTCCCTGTTAATCTGCAGCTACTCAAACCACTGACTGTCCCAGGACAGTGAGGGAAACAAGCAGCATTTTAGATACTGAATTGCCACCTTAAAATCCCCCCCCAATCAGATTCCTCCCCTGTACTACATTTCCATTGCTATTTAAACCCCTTGTATGAAGCAGTCAGGGTGAAGCCAGTCCAGTATCTTTATCAGAGAGCACGATGCCGGCCAAAGTGGGTGTGCTGAAAGACCTTTGTGAATGCAGAACAGTGAAGCAAGGCCATAGCTTCTATTTAAATGTCATGCGCATGCTTTTCAGAGTGCACCGTGTTCAAGCCTTTGTTTGCATTCGTCTCTGCTCTCCAGCACACTCTGACCTCAACCTTATTGTTCAGTGCATCTCTACTAAAAACTTTGGCAAAATTTGCATTCCTGGTATAATGGACTGCAAAGCATTACATATTGCATGATCATCTGAGTTACCCACTGCATTGCGTTTCTATCATTAACCTCGTCTGGTCTTGTTCACCATGTTAGAGCACAGATAAAACACATTATACAGTTTAATGTGTAATCAGTGTGAGCCTAAACAACTGGGTCACCTATATATTCAAACCGGTGGTTATTTGGTTCGATCCAGTGGCATGATTTTACGAAACACAAACACAGGGTGACTTAATGGATGCACAAAGACACAAATATACGACGGCACATTTTCAGACCTGTACGTTTGCAAAGTCGACTCGGTTAAGGTCACTGAGCATCTGGTTGATCTGCGCGGTGTTTTGTAGTACAGCGCGGGCAGCCTGCGCCAGGTGATTGAGAGAGGTGTATCTGCGCAGCGTCTGCGCAAACGCGTTCGCGCACGTCACCTACAAAAGAAAACAAGAACAAAGTGAAAGTCAGATCACGATCACATTTACACTTAAAGCGAGGCAACTATTATGTGGCTATGTGGATACTAGTACAAAATCTCAGTGCAAACTCTTATGTCCAGTTCCTTTATACCGTGCCAGAGCACGATTGTACCCACTCCCCTGCTGCCCATTAGATGCCCATTAAATTAAGGCGCCCTCACCACTGTCTCCTAGCACCATTTATTGTTTTGAGTGCTAAACAAATGATTTCCTTGAAATGTAATGACTACTTTAGAAATTGTACCTGCTCTCTGTGAGTTATCAGCACATATTAAGGATCCCACACTTGCGTTTAGCCCAGCACAAAATTTTGTTCTGGAACCGTGAAACAATATAAACATTGTGAATAAGCTTGTGTCCTTGTGCATATGAATTCTGTTTATGCGTTTTCGTTTGTTGTTAAGAATACCAGGGTGAACACTAAGTGAAACAAGACTAAAAAGCAACAATGTATTATTTTCTGCTTTGGTCTGGACCAAGTGATCCGAACTACAAGCAGATTCAGTGAACGATGTGATAACCAGCTTACAGAACGTACAGACTTTTGTGCACCCCTTGTCAAAGTACATTTCTTAAGCCAACCGCTGCAGGGCAGAAACTTAATATGATCTATTTCTGGAAACTTCCATGCATAAACGGTCAAACATATGAGAGAATCATTCCACACAAAATGCAACGAGTGGGAAAAGTCTGGTCAATGTCCTGAGTACTTAAGTGTCTTTCTATCATTAGAATGTGTCATATTTAAGTTTTTTTGGGTTACCTTTTGTTCAATAGAAAAACTAATAATACGTAATTTGACCACGCTATCACTGAGGACAGAAGGTGTTCATCTGGCTGACCTTGATGCGGACCATCTCCTCAGGAATGTTCATCATGGCATTGGTGAGCCAGCTCTCCAAACTCTTGGCAAAATTGCGGATGGCTTGAGTTAAGGCACCTAGATAGAGATGATGACAGATGTGACAGGGATGATTTTACATTTCTTCCAGTAAAAATCGAATGACAGAAAATACAGCTTTTAACAGGATAACGCATTTCACCAGTAATTCTTCATATCGAAAATACTGTTTAATTTGGTTGAACAATCAGATAACCTTTATTAAGTATAAGCAGTGTAAAAACGGACCAGGTGTGACTCACTTGGTATGGGTCTCAGTACATCTGGGATCAGGATCTCCACCAGGCCCTGGTACAGCGTGTTGTCGCAGTCACGACTCCAGCGCAGTACCGGGTCGTACTTACACAGCAGCACTAGACATGACTTGGGCAGCCGCTTCTCAGATTCATCATGACTGATACAGACACACAGACACACAGCTTTCAGGAGTTCATCTTTAAAGGTACTGTGTAATAACTAATACTAGTTTACATTAGTGTTGTAGTCCAGTCTCAGTCTCATCTTGGTCTTAACATAATTTGGATTTGGTCTTGGGGTAAGGTGGACTCTGATATTGTTGTCGAGTCCTACATCTCTGAGTTAACGTTAAGTAGACACTTAACTTCAACATCAACAGTCCATTCAGATTAAACCAGTCTTTTCTATACACACCTAAATAAATTCTGCACTCAGATAATGAAAAACAAGTTCCTGCTCTTCAGTATCCCGTCAATGAACACGTGAATTTTCCACTACTCCCTTTATAATGTCCGCAAAGCGTAATTATGTTTTTACATTTACTAATATAATTTAATAATGACAGAATGGACACTGTAAGAGAAATTCAGTTGAATTCATGTTGTGATTTTTGATTATGTTTGAGAGAAAAAGGGAAACAAAATCATCACCATCATTGCCTTGTTTGACTATTCCTAGAACATAAAATAATATATTATATAATAATAATATTAATAAAAAAACACTACTTTTAAGCTATATTATTATTATATACAATATTATTATATACTATATGAATTATTATTACTAGTTAGGCATATTATTTTGTTATAATTGACAAAATATATGATGACATTAGATCTTATATACTCATATAATGAATACGTGTAAAATACGTGTCTGGTCTTGGTCTCCTCTCGGACACTGTTGGCCTCATGCCTCTAGCGCCGACCAAGAGCGGGACATCTTAACTGATAAGTCATGGATGATAAGCCAGGTTTTTTCTTTATTGGACTTGCTTGTTTCCAAGTTTTCATTTCTGAACAAACTGTAAAGATTAACTAAAAGTTTTGTTCTTTTGTAAATATGCATTGTCTAATCAAAGTAACATTACATAGATTTTCATGTGCCCCTGCTTGGGGTCGAGAGCCTGGATGTGGAAATGTCCAGAAGGTGGAAGTCCTTTCAGAGGTAGATCGAGAAGGCTTGGTCGGGAATCAAACCTGGGTCTGCGATGCTGGGCTAGCAAATAGTCACCATGCCACCCAAAGCCCCTGACTAATGTTTCTTTTACATTTTATCATGTGTGACACATGGCTGGGTGAGTAGCACAGTCACCTCATAGCAAGAAGGTCTTGGGTGTGATCTCAGGTGGTGTGGGTTGGGTCCTTGTATAGGTTTACTCGGTGCTCCTGTCACAGCCTAAAGACTTGCACTATGTTAACTGATAATACTAGATTGGCTTAATCTGAGTGTATATATGACTTGTCTCAATGTAACCTTGTGTTTGTCACTAAAATGGCCACCATTGATGTCGACAGCAACGTTAAAAACCGTGACTCTTTGTCCTTGGATCTAACCAAAAGAACAATGGGTGCAGAAGTAAGCATGGCCTGGATGAGATTGCAGTTCATCAGTCTGATTAATATGTGGCCGGTGTTTGACCGTTCTACTAACACAGCCAGAGTTGACGTGTCTCCAGCCTGGCTCTCACTGAACGTCCAGAACGTTTTCCACAGTGTCTCCACAAGTGTGAACTGCAGGTTCACCATCACATCCAGAATAGCCTGTGGAGAAACACACAAGAGCAGCTCACTAGCACAGACTAACAGAGCTGAGTAAATATGAAATGTCACAGTTGTAAAAATAGATGTATTGCACAGCCTACCAGTTGTGCAAGCTGTTTTACCTCGCAGTGCTCTCTGTAGAGCAGCTGAAAGCTCTTGATGTGCTCTAGCTCAATGCCCTCTGGCAAAGGTCTGCCCTGCAGGTCAATGTCAGGAAACTCTGGGAGGGCACGAGATGCATCTGTACTCGCGAAAACATGACGGATGAGATGTTAGTAATAATAAGGTTCAAATTTGGATTTCAGGCTCTATGCTATATAAAGTTACCTTTACAGCATTTTTAATTATTCTGGTTCACCGTGGTGGCTTGGCAGTGTAGATCACAGAAGGATGTGACATATACTTAAAACTTTAATGATTAAATAACAAAATTCCTCATTTCTTCAAACATGCACTACATTTTAGATTCTCGCCAAAAAAGCTTGATTGCCACTTTGCAGGTTGCATTTATTTCCTGGGTTGCCAGATTCTTCGAGACAAACAAGCAACCAGGTTTATGGGAAAAAGCCTAAAAGAAGCAAACTCTTTTATAAGTGGACCTGGCAACCGTGTTTGATTCTACTAACAACTTCTGGGACAGCTCTACACTGTCTAAACTGATTGAAATCAGAGTAAAGGTTTATGTGCGCTTTTATGTGTGCTAAAAAATCTGATTACTGAAATAAAATCCAGCTCTTTTTACACGCACTTAATACAATCACAGTTGGATTTCTGCAGCAAAATGATTATTCAAGTGGTCAACAATCATTACTAGTGTAAACAGCATACTAGTATTTCTCAGATCGGATTAAGGGCTGAAAATATAGAATATGAAAGAGGACAGGATTTTCACTCAGTAATTGGATTTCTCAGAGCATGCATACCCTATTGGAGTGGGAATCTCACAATTCGATTGTGATTCAGAGCACTGTAATTCGATTATTAATTGATTATTGAAGCATATTTGCTTTGTATACAGGAAGCTTTGCTTGTTATGTGCCAGACATTTCCGAATTTGCTTTCAATCGTCAACTTTACATTATCAACGAACAATTACATAATCGCTTTTTGTCTTTTGTGAATTTATTTATTTAATTTTCATTCAGCCCTAATCCTTATTTTGATCGGCTTTCTCAGTCTATGCATGCATACACTGGCCAGAACAGAATCAAACACGGTTGCCAGGTCTGGCTCTTCTAAGATATATTGCTTGCTTCCACAGACCTGGTTGCTTGTTTCTCTCGCGGGATCTGGCAACACTGGAATTTAAAGTAGCGTCCACATGTGAAAGCGTGCGAGAACCAAGACTCAAAACCTGACCCAAACTTTTTAACAACTGCCTGTGTGTACTTACCCAGGAACTGCTGGTATTGCTGCACCTGAGCACTGATATCAGAAAGGCCTGAAGTCTGTTGCTGCTGCTGATATTGTTGCCCTGTCCCTGATGACATCCCGTTGGTCATTCCTTCCACCTTTTGTACCGGCTTCAACCTATGGCATGAAGGTCAGAATCAAGGCATCTGCAAAGCAATACCTTAGACAGCCAAGTCAACAGACGTTTGGTTTTGATATGTTGATTCGTAATACGACGGGACAAAATACCTCTGTTTTTGAGAGAAGGGCTGCTGCCTCATTGCCAGGTGCTGTTGATCCTCCATTAGCCGAAGTAGAGAGGAACCGGCCTTGATCCTCAGCCCGTAGTAATGATACTTGGAGTTCCCTCTGAAATCGAAAGGACATGCATGTCAGTCTGAGCGTACATTCACTCTCAGGTTCGATGTGTGGTGTATGAACTTCGTTTTATTACCGAGTGCCTAGGCGTCTTGTCTTCAGGCCCATAAAGACAGAACGGATGAGTTTCCCAAAGGAGGCAGCGTTCACCGGCTCCAGTTTTTGCTCCTGGCAGTGCAGCAGGTAGTGGCAGTAAAGAGTGGAGCGGGGCAGACTCACGCCCTCCGCTGTCTCATAATTGTCCAACAACCACTGCACCTGAGGGCCAGAGGACAGCTGCGGGGATGAGACAAACACACAATCGAAGACACTCAGATAGCCCAGGGTTCACACACACACACATACACACACACACAAAACATATGCATCCAGACACAATGCGTGCGCCACGCATACGTGCACATGCTACGTTCCTGTACAATAATGCGTTTATGACATGAAATATGAAAAGACGGCGCTCTAATGAAGCACACACGACATGCACAAACAACATACTAATCCTTCAATACAGAACTCGCAATATTTTATGCTGGCACACAGCCACGACAGATGTGCTAATCAGTCGTTTTTCTCAGCGTGCCGTCACATACAACATGGGTATGCAACAGAACCATTGGGATGCTGGCAGGCTCTCCGAACAGCCATGTTCAGCCACGTTGGAAGGCCATTGCAGTGAATGTGGACGTTACAGTGATTCCCCTCTTCCATGCAGGTTATGACATGAACTGTGATGGTTATGGCTGATCTCTGTATTTGCATTCAATGGACATGACAGCACAGTGAAAGAAGAAAATCTGTGCTATTTCTCTGACTGATTTAGGGCTGCACAGACTGTACAGGTATGCGCCGCTTAACGTCAGGGCGACGTTCGATAATTCCATTATGCTTGTTATTTAGTCAATTAACGTACTTAACCTATATATACTTTGCCAAGAAATTACCTGTTGTACTACAGAAGTTGTAAGTACAAGCATAAAAGTGCAGCACGTTTTTTTTTTTTTTTAACGCGTGCGGCAACAGTGTGAGCGGACTGAATACTGAGCAACGTTTGGATGTTGTTGCGCTATGTACACCCACCGAGATAACAAGTCGCACGTGTTACCACAAATGAAGTAGGTGTACTGGACTAAGTTCTAAAACACAGCACACCAGAGTTTAATGCATTGATTTCAAGACAATTTCCATTAATTTCCTGGTGAAGGTTTTGCTGTTTCTGCACACCTCTCAGTTCCCTGCTCTCTTCTGTAATATCTGCTTACGTTAAATGCAACAGGAAATATTTTGCTGCCACATTAAAGAACGTTTCTAAGTGTAAAAGTATGTTTGTGTGAGGGAGAGAAAGAGAGAGAGAGAGAGAGAGACAGGTAAGGAAGGGCTGAGCGAATCAACGCACTGCACGCAGCTCTACAGTGAAATAAGATTTTATCCATCTTATACTAAGAAACTAGAATATCAATATGTGGCAATTAATGATGATATTAAATAAATAAGTGTGTAGGAAACACTGCAGTATCTTGGCTACTTAATAAATACTTAGTACACTGCAGAATCCCATATAG
This sequence comes from Parotocinclus maculicauda, assembly GCA_034780255.1. Taxonomy (NCBI): domain Eukaryota; kingdom Metazoa; phylum Chordata; class Actinopteri; order Siluriformes; family Loricariidae; genus Parotocinclus; species Parotocinclus maculicauda. The sequence goes on from JAUZSU010149512.1 coordinate 14,393, forward strand.
CGTTGGTCAGTACGGTATGTAATAATTGGACAGAACGTATCATATTCAATACGACGCATACCTGTATTTTTATTATGACCGTAATTTTTGGCTTTGTCGAATAAATAATGATAAATATTCTTTATTATTAATATCAGCTAAACATCAATCGGCACCGACCTCCTTATGTGGCGTAGATGTTATATGTAAGAATTGATTTATCTAATTAATGCATTTACATTTTACATTTACATTTATGGCATTTAGCAGACACCCTTATCCAGAGCGACGTACAATTAATACAATCTTACAATCCAAGCAACTGTGGGTTAAGGGCCTTGCTCAGGGACCCAACTGTGGTAGCTTGG
>JAUZSU010149523.1:0-14738 GCA_034780255.1 Parotocinclus maculicauda
AACATAGGGCATGTTTGTTTAATCAGACCAGCCGGTTATTAGGACCAAAATGATCGCGTCCCGATGTGGTCCCATTAACCGGAATCAACTGTATACTCATTGACCACAAAGAGTAATGCAATAATGTTGGAGTGCTGAAAAATTCATCCAGTAGTTCTGTCTCAAGCAGATATGTGGTCTGATTAGACATTGGGTCTTGCCACAACAGGGCGCCAAAGTGCTTCCCTCACTATCAATAAAAAGGCTCTCAGAGGCTACTTTTGGGTAATGTACCTCTTGGTGAGAGATCGTTGCTGCCAGACATGTCTCTACAATGCAAAGACATTTTATCCAGCTGACAGACTCTGAGAGGAAGGACATCATTGGACTGATGCAGGACCAATTGACCGTTATCTAGGCCGTACTGACCTAGCTGTTAGGAGGTATTTGGATCAGTGCTTCTGTAAGGGAACGCACAAACAGCGAACAGGCTCCAGATGGCCCAGTCAGACCATCAGTAGAGAGTATCGATTGATTCGGCAACATGTACATGCAGCTCCCAGAGTTGTCCACCATCTAGACATGGGTGGCTCCTTTACTACCCACCCATGTCTCCATTTCCAGGCGCTTAGCAGAAGGAAATATATTCTCAAAGCACTCATTACGTGTCCTGCCAATGACAGATAGTCCTGGTTGCCTTTGTTTGTAGTGTGGTCATAAACGAGAAACCCGAAAGAATGTAACCATATCATCTTTAGCGATGAATCCAGGTTTTGTTTGGAATCCCATGACAGTCAAGTTCGAGTATTGTGGCCTCATGGTGAGCGTTTCAATCTTGCCTTTGCTTTGGGGTGACATGCTAGTGTACTACTGACAACTACTGGTGCGTGACACTAACAGCTCAGCGATGTGTGCTGGACATCCAGCAGCCACGTGTCTGAACGTGTCTACATGGCAGCACTTTTTAGCAGGATAATGCTAACTCACATCAAGGGTTTCCAATGACTCCACCAGATTGTAACACTTCCTTGAACTACCCGATCACCAGATTTATCGCCAACTAATCATTTATGGGACCAGCTGAGACACCAGCTTTGGCAAACTGAGTGTGAAGGATCTACAGGCCCAGATGTGGGCAGATGTGCCACATGATACCATATGGAACCTGTATGCTTCCATGCCTAACCGCATCTTATCTTATAACCAGGCTAGAGACGGCCAAACAGGGTGCTAGAGCCTTGTAAAGTTTTCCCATTAAAAATATATTTTCGTTCTAATATTGTGATCACTTACATATATCGTCAATACATTTTTAGATATAAAGTTTTATTTTATTTAACACAACTCCTTCTTGGTAAGTAATTTTTTTCAATGAATGTATTTTAATCATATATAATGTCCTAATTTTTGTGAACCTTCCCAGGTTATGCACTGCACTTGGGTCCAGCCCCACAGCATCCTGTCATGTGTTTAATAAATATTTAAAATATTCACGATATTTAAAAGATGCCTAAATGTCTAATTCTTGGGTATACTAGCCAACTGTGATCACCGGAGTTCAAGTCCCAGTGGGGATGGGAGATCATCCTCCTATATTGCAACAACTACCCCTACCTAGATCGCCCAACTATTACCAAATAATATTAGACAAAATACATTTTTTCTTTACTAACTGTAATATACTACAACTCTGTGTGTGTGTGTGTGTGTGTGTGTGTGTGTGTGTGGTCTCAGCTGAAGCACAAGGGCGCCCCTGTGAATTTGGTGGTCATGTGTACCAGCATGGTGAAGATTTTCAACCCAGCTGCGAACACCAGTGCAGCTGCATGGATGGAGTAGTGGGCTGTATGCCACTGTGTCCCCATCGTGTGCCCCTGCCCAACTGGCACTGTTCCAACCCCCGTCTGGAGACACCTCCGGGACACTGCTGCGAGCAATGGGTGTGTGATGATGACAATCGCATTAGTGAAAACCCTCGGGAGTCTTTTCCACTAAAACCAAACACAAACCACATCAGCAAGCTTCTGCACACCATGAGCAGCTACCAGAGGAAAAGAGTTCACGGTAAACCTTCTGCCAGTACCTGATGTTACGTGTGTTACAACTGAGATTGACAGTGGACAGAGGACATGCCTCCTTAACCACGGTGTACAGACACAGAGGACTTTACTGTGACTGACAGGCAGAAATGCTGTGTACAATTTAAGCTTCACTGTGACTTACAAACAGAGAAATGCCTTCCTTACTGTGACTTATTGTTACGAGATGTTGTGGTTTTTATTAAGACCCAGGTATGCGGGATAAGCGTACACGGAGGTAGTCCAAACGCCAGGGAGCGAGCGTGAGCTCGAATGTGCATGCAATTAAATGAAAGCCATGCCGGGACACGTCTTATAGAGTGCATGTTGTCGGGTGGCTACTCTAGCCGGGGCATATCTCGAGTCAGCAGCTGACTAGAGTCAGACTCAAGAGAGCGAAAAAGTGCTGGGAAGCCATGCCGGGACGCGTATGCTTTTAACGCACTACTGGGTGGCTGCTCTAAAGAGTGCAGAGGACGCCAAAGCGCCAGAGGGCGAGCATGACCTCGAGCGCGCACGTAGCGCGGGGGGGCGAAGAAATCGCGGAAGTGGCCGAAGCACAAAAAGGCGAGCATATAAGCTCAAGGTGCGCTTGTATCGCGAGTGTGAATAACACACAAAAGGCGCTGAAGCGGCAGAACACGATAATTCGTGGAGCGCGAGGAGCGCGAACACGAATAGATCACGAGGGGCGCCGAAGCGCCAGAGGGCGAGCGTGAGCTCGAAAGCGAAGAAGCCAAACCGGGGCGCGTCCTATTCAGGACGAACTCTCGGCTGGAGTGAGGCTAGGTAGGTGCTGACGACGGAAGAGCGCCAGCTCAAAGCGTGCGAGGAGCGCACGAGTATGGAACGGGAAAACCCTCAAAGTGCCCCCAACAAACTAATTTACCTCAGGGTTTACCCGCCCATACCAGTCCATCGGCACTAAAAGCTCCCGGAACTTAACCACTATCTCTCGGGAACGCGGAAGGGCGCCGGTGGTCGGACGCGCGAACCGAACGGAGATGGAATCCCGATGGAATGAAGATGACTTGGCGCTAAAACCACGCCTTTATAGGACGTGAAGCAGCTGTTTGGGATCAGGACATAATTACGATAAATGGATATAAGCTGCCTCACCGATAACTCTGTAATGGCGACCGGCGAGGACGGTCGAACACCCTGGGGAAAGGTAGGAACCCTAACAATATTAGTAATTATTTTTAAATTATTTTTTTGTAATGTCTTGACTAAATTAATGTAACTATCAAAATAAACTGTCACTTGACTTGGCTGTTTGCATGGTTTTTTTGGGGTTTTTTTTTTAATACATATTTATTACATTTATTTCTCAGACAAAACTCCACAAATGCTATCTTCCTCACATTTACGTCCAGCTGGAGTGGCTCTTGTGAACGAAACAGAATTCTGACTGAAGCAGAAAAAATGTTGTGCATAAATGATACTTTAACAGGAGTACATACTACACTTAGCAATGCACACTCAGCAATGCAATAAAATGCATTCCAACATAGTCAAATAAATGTGTAATGGTTCAGCTTGTCTGGTGTGTGTGTGTTTGCATTTTATTTGAGTAGATTATGCACCATTTCAGAAATGTCCAAGTTTCTCAGAAAAACAGGCTGTATTATGAAACAGAGTGCTTTGTTGAGTGTAATTTCGTTTACTTTTCTTTTCTTCTAATGCACATTATGCATTATGCGTAGTTAGGACCAGGTGTAAATTTCATTAAAAATTGTTTTATGAATGTTTTATTCGTAAATCCATTCTAGTCACACTTCATGCATGTAATTCTATATAACACAAACAAGATAGAAATGGGAATAGAGGGTTGCAGATTTGATGGAGAAACACTGGTTAGTATATAGCAAACTCACATTGCAAGAAAACTGTTAAAAGCACAGTGGAATGTCCTTTGCCAAAGAAAAAAATAAATTTCATAATCAAATTTAATTATTAAAGTCTAAATGTGGATTAAAATGATTAATATTTATTTTAAGTTTTGCCATTTATCATAACTTGATATAATGAATGGAAATTATGACTTGACTTTACAGTATGAAAAGTCTTTGTCTACTAAATTTTAAATTTCAATACAGGACCCACAGATCAGCCAAAACATTAAAATCACCTGGTCAGCAGCAATGTTTATGTGGATATTATGCATCAAATTGTGTTATGCATCAAAATGTCCACATGAGTGCCACGACCAAGGGTTTGCTAGAAAAACATTACCTTGGGCATCACAGTCCCTCCACCAGCTTGTTTTTTTTCTCACAGTACATCAATGATTCGATATCAATATAAACATGCATAAATGGGACACACTGGACCAGAAAACGTTCTTCCATTGCTCCAAGGTCTGGTATTGATACTTGCATGCCCATTGTATGCACGTTTGATGGGGGGCAGGTTAGCATGGGAAGCACCATCAGGCTTGACCATGAATAAAGTCACTCAGGTTTTTACCCCAAAGGTTTCTCCCACAGTCAATACATCAACTACAAGAACTTAACAGTTCACTTACCGTCTAATATATCCCAGAGCTTAATATGTGCTATTGTAAGATCAACCTCATTATTATAGGTTATTTGGTCTGTGCTTAATGTTATGGTTCTGACTGATCAGTGTATCGGTATCAGTATATTTATACTATTCACTGCAAAGTGTATTTGCAGGCCAATTTTATTCCCTAATTCACAAATATACACAAGTCTTTGTTGGTCAATGGTGAAGCTAGAGATAATGATATGGACAGCCAGCATGGGCCCTTGACTTTGTACCTGTTCATAACCACCGGTTGCTCTCGTCTTGGTTTTTTCTGGAGTGGAGATGCTGGTACCGCTGACTGCAACTTTGTTGAAGGGCAGGGCTTGACTGGACATTGATTTGATGCTATGGATGGATTTCTCTGTCGTCAAAGTGGTGGTGACACGCAAAGGTACAGGGACTATAAAAGTTGTGTGTCTGGAGATTTGGGACTCCTTTGACGTGGGTTTGTCAACATTAAGTTTTCGGTTAACAACAGTGTTAGAGCTTATAGATTTGGAAAATGATGGTGAACCTTTCACATTTTTTGTGAAATTAGTCTTTGCTGCCACATGTTTGGTTTGGATACTTTTGCCAGACTTTACTGTTGTTCTTTCAGATCTAACCTCAAACGTCTCATTTTTCTTAGTTTCAGTTTTGATGTCCTTGGTCTTGGCTTTGACCATTACTTTCTCTACTTTGTACCTGTTGGCCATGGTTTTCCCAAGTTTACCTTCAACTTTTTCAAATGTCATATCTTTTGATCCTTTACTTTGAACTACCTTGTTACTGACTTTACCTTTAATCGTAACATATGTTTTCTTCACCAGTGCTGGATTTTTGTTGCCATAATTAGTTATTTTTTGCCCCTTGGCTGTTTTTCCAGAATAGCTAATATTAACTGAACTATTATCTTCATTGTTTTTATGCTTTAACTGATCACTGGCTTTAGAAACTCCATTCTTTTTCACTTTAGAGGGACTTCTGTTTACAGTGTCAATGCCATATATTTGATCAGTACTATGAACTTTTACAGCAACATTAGCTTTTTTGGTGATTTTGTTATTGCTGGTACGCTTTACTTTCATTTGACCACCATTTCTATTAAAGGTGCTTTCTATACTTGTCCCTAAGACAGGTGTAAATTTTGACAAAGACTTTGACTCTGTGTTAATGGTTGGCTTACTGTTTGATTGTAAACTTTGTACAGCTGTAAATTTAATCTTGGGAGGTTTAGACATGGCATCTCTGGTTGGGTATAATTTATCAAGCATATCCTTAGCTGATTTAACATGGCTAGGTTTTGTCTTAATATAAATATAAATTATTAAATATACAATTGTTTATATGAAAATTGTAGATTGTTTGTATATAAGTAAGTTTATTGTAGTATTGACACAGAGGCAATTTTTTTTTTAATTAAAAAATGGATATGAGATGGGTGACAATGAAAGCAATGGGGAAGGAGAAAAGAGAAAAAGAAAAGTTGGTGTTTGATAACATAATGACTGAATTACTTTTGGCATAACTGGATACAGTGTTTAAAATGTTACAGCAGATTAAAACACATCCTGTAGCATTTATTTCTCATTGGCTCAATAGATAATAAATACATTGAGTTTCAGAAGTAAAACTGTTTAGGAATAAATTGTTTTGTTTCTTGGATCTTCAGACCAGTTTCATACTATGTTCTCCAATAATGCCATTTCCGTGTTAAAATGCAGCAGTTTTGTAAATATGGGAAACAAGGGGCTGTGGTTTGCAGAGACACTAATAAGAGGCTCAGATAAGCGCTGTTTATGGTAGTCCACGAATCCATTTTTGTACAGCTTTAAATCAGAAAAAGCTGTCACAATACAAAAATGCATATTAAAACCACAGAGTGAATTTTATTTAATTTATATTCATTTATTATTTCAACTTTTATTTAGTTTCAAACAATATGAAACTGATATGTTTCATGTTTTGTCTGGTTAACTTCATTTAATTGTTAATAAATTCTATTTCTGCAACGCATTAAAGCATTTACCGCATTGTAATGTTGCCATTCCTTTCCACCACACTTAAAAGACGTCATGGCACCACATTCTTCCTGCAAACACGTCTTAATCCCTTTCAGTCTGTCTTTCTGGTACATGTTTTTAAACATGTCAATTAAGACTGGATGATGCTTTTGTTCCAAATCATGGTTATAATGTTTGAAATAACATTATTATTTAGGGTTTTTTTTATTAATTACTAGCTCTATTCCTGTCACAACTTTTTTTGAATGTGTTGCAGGCCTAAAATACTTGCATGGATGTTTATTAATAAATGAAATGAAGTGACATACATAATAGATCTCAGAATCATACTGTCTGCAATTAAATAAAAGTCAAAGTAAATATAAGAAACACTGTTTGTTGTATATGCATTTTCCATACTGTAATAACTTTTTCTGATGTGACGTTGTAGATGTTTGTAAATGTTTTGCCACATTTAAAATATAACCAGGTCCCAACACACATTCAGTGGATTGTCCCTTTTTGTCCTCCTTTTTAGACTAGTGTGCAGAGGCAAACCAAACAGAGTGTATACTACATACGTTTCTTGGAAACTTGGGATGCGCTGGAACAACAAGTCCAGTAGAAGTTAACTTTTTAGATCTTTTTGATAATTCAGGAAATACATACTTTTTCTGTACTTTCACATAAAGCTTATTTAGTAAAATGGCATACAGCTGTATGCACATACTATGTTCTCAAAAATCTATAAATAATACAAACATACAGTGGAGGAAATAATTATTTGATCCCTTGCTGATTTTGTAAGTTTGCCCACTTCAAAGATATGAAAAGTCTAAAATTTTAAGGTTTACTTTAACAGTAAGAGATAGAATATCTAAAAGAAAATCCAGAAAATTACATTGTATAAAATATATTAATTTATTTGCATTTTGCAGAGAGAAATAAGTATTTGATCCCAACCAAACATTAAGAGTTCTGACTCCTACAGACCAGTTAGATGCCCCTAATCAACTTGTTACCTGCACTAAAGATAGCTGTCTTAAATTGTCACCTGTATAAAAGACACCTGCCCACTCAATTAATCAGGCAGACTCTAACCTCTCCAACATGGGCAAGACCAAGGAGCTTTCCTGCACAAGGCTGAAATGAGCTACAAAACCAGAAGTAAGACGCTGGGTGAGAAAGAGACAACTGTTGGTGCCTTTGTAAGAAAATGAAAGAAATACAAAATGACTGTCAATTGACCTCAATCTGGGGCTCCACGCAAAATCTCACCTCGTGGGGTATACTTGGTGAGAAATCAGCCTAAAACTACACGCAGGAAACTTGTTAATAATCTTAAGGCAGCTGGGACCACAGTCACCAACAAAACCATTGGTAACACATTACTGTTGCTAATGCTCACTATTACCCAAACCATCCACACTGTCAAGCATGAAGTCGAAACATTATGTTTTGGGGGTGTTTCTCTGATAAGGGCACAGGACTACTTTACTGCATCAATGGGAGAATGGATTGGCCATCCAACCTCCTTCCCTCTGCCAGGACATTAAAAAATGGGTCGTGGCTGGGTCTTCCAGCATGACTATGACCCAAAACATACAGCCAAGACAACAAAGGAGTGGCTAAAAAAAAGTGTGCAAACCTCACCATCAACTACAAAAAAATTTCTTACTGCTGTGCTTGCCAACAAGGGTTTTTCCACCAAGTATTAATCTTGTTTTCTAGAGAGATCAAAACGTATTTATCTCTGCGAAATGCAAATAAATGTATATATTTTATACAATGTAATTAGATAACCGTAGATTACTTCAAGCTAATTTTTCAGAAGCTGAGGTATATTTTGGATTATCAATATACAAATGCTTTCACAAGTTTTGGATTTGTTTGGGTTAGACAGCATTGCTATATCTGAGCCTCCAGCGCCCATCAACATGCATGCTGTTAATTTATTCATAACACAGTCACAGCTTATAAAGCAAATTCTTAGACATTAAGTCAGAAATATGAAATTCCTGTGTTCTACACATTGCGGAAAATCGGGCCGTAATAATGTAAGGGAGAAGTAAAGAGACAAAGGTCACTGACCTGACTTCATGGTAAAATTGTAAGTTTGATTTCAGGCCAAAAACTATGCTTACTCTAAGCAGGTATGAATTAAGTTATCTGAAACACACATGCACTCCACTTGGTACTATGGCATATTTATTCAGGCACAGATATATACACCATACACAACACTGCACAATTAGTTAAACTTATCTGTCACGATGGACAATTTGCCAGCTGATTTCATTGTCCATCAAGGACAAAAGACCACAAAATTCCACACCTGATGAGATATTAATTAATGAGTGAACCACACTCATAATAGCAATGATTTTTTGTTGTTGTATGTAAAGTCCTCTTAAATTGCATAAATATGACCTAAAACCTCATCATATTTTTATATTAGCACTAAAAGTAAATAAAGAGGACAGAACATTATACCTGGTCATGTATTAATTATTTATTTATCCAATATATAGAGTGATAAAATGAAGGTGGTGAAATTATTAGTTTTTGTCCTGAAATTACCACTCCTGCACATTGACTTTGAGGAATTTTAGCCTATGGCACCATTATACTGCTTTAAATATATGTCTATTGGATTAAGTCTAGGCATTTCAAAATATAAATTTTAGTCTTTAATTATTTAAACAACTCGTGTGCTTGGGGTTGATGTCTTGCTGCATGACCCACAATCCCTAGAAACAGAATATGCTGGCACAATTTGTCATTCAGCAGAAGGCTGACATACTGACACAGATGTAGCAAAACAGTCTCAAGCCACAGTACTACAACCACCATGTTTCACAGATTATTGGTGGTGGATTCATTAATATTTAATATTAAGATGATAGAGGCTTAGTTGCTAAGAAGTTACTCTGCATTTCATTGTGACCTCACAGACTACTACACACCTTGCTCTTGGAGTAATCATTGTTGGTCGCCAAAGTAACAAGTGTACTGAAATTCTTCAGTTTGTACCCAGTCTGTGTCTGTATTAAGAAGATCCAAACTTTTGGCCTGAAAAGCATCAGCAACTCTTTTTCTCAGGTCCTCAGAAATCTCCTGTGTTCATGCCACGCTACATTTTCCAAAGTCTCCACACAGTGAAGGAATCACAGTATTATTTCTCTTCTTTTCAATGCTAGCCCTAAACTGGCCCATCCAAACTTTTCTTTAATGTGTTGCAGGCATGAAATGCAGAAATGGGTGTTTATTAACAAATTAAATGAATTGATCAGACAAAACATGAAATATTTTGGGTTCATACTGTCTACAATTAAATAAAAGCTAAAGTTAATGTAAGAAACACTGTTTTTATATGCAATTTCTGTTATGGTAAACATTATTTATTCAGTAAATAAATGACCAAGTATAATATCGTTGTCTCGTTTTTTTAAATGGGTTCTCTTTATCTAAAGGATTCACAAACTTTTAAGCACCAATGTAGATTATTCTAATCTTATTCTAGCATAGATATTTTTAATTAGTTATTACACAGAGTTTATCAATTAAAATAAAGACCTGCTGAATACATCTTAGGAGGTACAAGTTAACAAACTGGCACCTGCGATTGTTATTCCAGCTTCAATGAGAGTCTAGAGACTAACCCAATAGGTAATGGGTGAAATAAAGGTACACCATGGCCATGAAACCAGTCCATTTTAGGCCTGTAAAGGCAGCACTTATCCTTAACTTTAATTCCTCTCACTCCAAGCCACACCTAGAATTTGATCCCAAGCCTCAGGAACTGCTGTTTCTAGCAGCAAACTGGACTTTGCCACCAAGCCAACAAAGCTTAGCTTTCGAATATTTTAAACATATTTACCAAATCTTTTGTATTTTTACTTTCTGGCCATATTTGTGTCTACAGTCCCTAAAAGCTTCCATTCATTTTGACTGTGAACTGGTAATGAAAGTGCTTCCTTTAAACGTCTCTCTACTTTTCACCTGTTCACTAGACAGGCTTGTGCGGACCCAGTGAGAGAAGGGCATATAGAGTGTTATTCATCATCTTGTTGCTCTTCATCAAAAAATGAGAGAAATAGAGAATATGGAGGAGAAGGACACATGAATAACAGAAACATCTGTTAAAAACAACAAGATCTAGCAAGAAATGAAATATACAATTGCAAAAGGATAAAGAACAAAGTATGAGTTAAATAAAATGAACTGGATGAACAAGAAACAAAGGCTAACAAGTAAAAGCATGATCTTCTTGTTTAATGCATTTGAAAAACTGGCATAGTAAGAAGGTTAATGTAGTGAAATAAACATGATTTAAGGACCGAATAATTCAACTAATGCACAAAGAGACATTAAAGTCAACATACTGGTTTGGTGTGTTGTGTGGTAAAATGACTGGCATAATATAAAACTGTGCCAACCAAAATATAAGCCCTTAATCATATGCAGACTGTTGGCAACTTTTCTGCACTATGCGCCTCAGACCCTGCTCTGTAACTTTACGTGGTTTGCCACTTTGCTCAATAATACCACTCACAGTTAATCGTGTAATATCTACAAGGGAAGAAATTTCACAGTTGAACTTTTTGCAGCAGTGGCATCATATTACATTACCCTGCATGAATTCACTGAACTCTTTAAAATGTTCCATTATTATAAGGCTAGGTGCCTAATTGACAACGGGCAATTTGTCAATGACACTGAAAAAATTAATTAATGAATAATGAATTTAATAAAAGGTGTTTCCCAACACTTTTCTTCATATAGTGCTCCTTCCTACAACAATCCCTTCTGAACACTGCTAGATAGACTAGTACCCCATTCAGATTACCCATTCACCTGCACCCCATGAATTCTGGGATAGGCTCTGGACACCTAAAGGATAAATGAAAAACAACTAAATTGTCCAGCTCCAGCTCAGTTTAAAACAGGCTCAGGTAAAAACAGGGATGTCCCAATTTCTAGTACAAATATGTTCACAAATGATATATCTTCGGCAACAGCAATACAATAATGGTCATAATATAACATGATAATAAATGATGAGCCAAAACGCTTCAATTTGCATTATTCTCATGCTCCTTCAAGTTCCAGTGCATTTGGAAAAAGATCTCTTAACTCTAGAAATGTTTTTTTACCTACACAAAGATGGTTATATATTTCTTAAGATTGAAATAATGTAAGTTTAAAGTTAAATAGCAAAGGAATCTATAAAATAGAAAAACAAGAATAGAAATTTATAGGAGTTTTGATGAGATGCAAGAGTTGTAGATGACTGTTTATTTGAAAAAATTTTGTTTACATAGGACATGGATTAAGTGTATGTAGAGATATCAGATCTGACCTCTGATCTTGCTATGGTCATGAATTTGTTATGTTATGGTTTATAAAATTTGCAATGACTATAAATACAGATCAAATAAAAAATATTAACGATATTCTAGACGATAACGATAATTACGTGTGGAATATATACAAGAATATAAACGAGACACTTCTTAAGATTGCATGAAATACACATTTTGTATGTCTTGCATAACTGTTAAGCATTTTAATAAATGTGTTCATGAGAATGTTATCTTCTACTCACAAAAGTGTTGGGATCCTGGGCCTGAATTTTGGGCACAGAAGAGTCACATCTAGGACTGTAATGATCACAGTAGTCATATGCTGCCTGAGGGTTGGGGGCAAACAGAAGCTGTTGGATGTCACCCTGCAGAGAAACAAAAACAAAATAAATCATCAGTCACCACTAAAAGGAATAGTAAAATTTGCCTGAAATCAGACTGGGTGTTGAAATATTCAGTCCAGATACTTAATCCTAATTATAAGATAGAATTGAAAAAGATACACAAAATTTGGTCTGTGATAACATTTTAGCTACCATTAATGTTCAAATTGCTCCCGTCTCTGTTATTTGATTTATTTCAACAGTAATTGGCCATTACAAATACGCAAGATAGCATATTGATGGTTTTCTAAAGTGAACATTGTCCAAATTGCATATGTTTTGAAACAACATTATATACAAATATTTTACTTCATGCTCTCAAGTCAAGTTACGTCAAGTCAAATTTATTTATATAGCACTTTTTACTATGGTGCATTGTCTCAAAGCAGCTTTACAACACAAAATTATCTTAAAAGGCCAAGCCTAGGGCAACAGTAGGAAGGAAAAACCTCATGAATGTAGAAGAAAAAAACATTGAGATCAAGACATGCAAGTCAAATGTGATGACTTTTTAAAACCTTATGATCAAACAATATGACTATATAAACTATCTACAATTGAAGAAAGTATATATACTAGTTGGGTAATACATTATTTAAAGACTATACTAACTTTGTTTAAAACCATTTATTTTCTAACATATACAGTGCATGTATTAAAATATATGATACTCTCCTAGCTATAGTGGCATGCACAGTATGGTAATCATTGGCCATAGGTGAATGGCGTTCAGTGTGAGTAATAGTGCAGAATCTACTTAATATATTTGTTATACCCACTGACAACATCCACATTAATGCATACAAAAGCATACAATACTGCACTAGCATTAAGGGACTGGCAGAACATCCATAGCAGAGAGCAGCATACACTAATTACTAGCCTTACATTGTCCCATCCCAATTATTAAAAAATGTGTTGCGGGTCTGGAATGCAGAAATGGATGCTTATGTTTGTATTTAAAAATAAAATGAGGTTGACCAAAGAAAATATGAAATATGAATATTACATACGGATTAATCCTACCATGGCAGCAATCATGCCTGAAAAGTGAAAAAGTGTGTGTGTGAGTGTGTGTGTGTGTGTGTGTGTGTGTGTGTGTGTGCGTGTGTGATTAGTATAAAATCCACAGGAATAGCCAACTACTCTAGCCTGCATGTAATTTTAGCTAAATCCCGGCAAGACTTTGTCCTCTCCCTCTCTGTCGTGGCACACAACCTAGGGGTGACTATGGACAACCAACTGTCCTTTTCTTCCCACATGGCTAACGTCACTCAGTCGTGTCATTTCCTTATTTAAAACATAAGAAGGGTCCGTCCATTTCTTTCCACAGAGGCAATGCAGATTCTGGTTCAGTCCCTTGTCATCTCAAGACTGGACTACTGTAACTCTCTCTTAGCAGGGCTTCCTCTGAGCACTATCCGATACTTACAGCTGAGACAGAATTCAGCTGAAATACTTGTGTTTAATGTTCTCAAGTTCACACACACTACACCACTGCTCCGATCTCTCCACTGGCTCCCTGTAGCTGCTTACATCAGATTTAAAACTCTGATGCTCGCTCACAAGGCTAAAAATGGGCCGGCACCCTCCTACCTTGCAGCACTTATCACACCCTGCACTGCACTTTGCACACCTCTTCTAACACTGCTCGTCTGGTCCTACCTTCATTCACCTAGACTCTTCTCTATTTTGGAATTTAAGTGGTGGAATGAACTTCCCCGCAATGCCTCAATGTTCGAGTCTCTGGCTTAAAGACCCATTTAATCTGCACTTACCTCAACTAACACCCCTTAAAAAGCCTATAACAGGCTATACAGTATTTCCATAACTAAAACTGCATTTGTGTGTATGTGTGAGAGAGAATCAGTGAGGGAGTGACAACCAATCATAGAACAGTCTTCATAAGAATATTGCCCCATCTTTGGTCTTAGGTGGTTAACACTGGATTACATAGTTACTGCCATGGGAGGTTTGCCATGGGAATCTGAGGGCTTCTCAGGATAGTGGTTGGGTCTGTGGTCAAGTGACGCTCGCAAGGGGTGCTAAATGTTTCAAGATCTACTCTGCAAGTCTAGAGTCGGTGTCCAAAGGACCATGTTTGAGAACAGTCCAAACTACATACCTGGCAGTTTAACAGATATTTGCTATGGACATCAATGAAACATTCTCAGTCTGTGGCAATGGCAAGGTTTTAAATATGCATAATGTTACTAGAGGCACCCAAACTGATCTTCAAGAAAACCATTGCAAACAACACCAAGTTATTCAACTCTTAACCCACTGATACGCATGAGTAGTGTGTCTTGTGTTTGTTTACGCCCCCCACGTGGCGTCCCGTTTGGTTTCGCGGCACGGATTAATGGTATGCACCTGCGCCTCGTTGCCGGGCCGCAGGTG
>JAUZSU010149534.1:0-14738 GCA_034780255.1 Parotocinclus maculicauda
TAAACATTACAACATTAATTGATTAAGGCAAATGTCCAGTGCAAAGGTTTGACCCAGGTACAATTAAAGGTTTACTTATTTTGTAAATGAAAAGAGATAAAAACAATCTCTGAAGATTATTTTTTTATGCAGATGAACCATAAACATGTCAAAGAAGTTCCTTGAGACTTGAAAAATTAACACTAGAACCCATAATACTGTATATGTATGTATTAAAATGTGAACTATGACCAACATAAATGATTAGACTAGATAAGATTAGATTAGATAATTTTGCCATTCTAAAGGCTATAAAATGCATCCAACAATGCTAACTTTTTCTGGTTAGAAATGTGGCTTGCCAACAATGGGGTATTCTTCATGTGACTAACTTTATTGTTATCAGAATAAAACTAGCCAAATTGTCCATCAAAGTTGATAAACCATTTCTTTATGCACTTTGGCTTAGGCAGGCAGGGAATTAAGTTTATAAACCAACTTGATAGTTATTGAGATAAACCATAAAAAGGGTATTAAAAGTTACTGAGGTGTTCAGGCGTTGCAGTGGTCAGTGCTGTCACTTCACATCTCTAAAGATCTGGATTCAAGTCCTGGCTCGACTGCCACCATGGGTAAAGTTTGCATTTTCTCCCTGTGTCTGTGTGGTTTTCCAAAGACAGGAGCTAAATGAATGGGTGTCTGTAAAGTGTCCTAGTGTGTGTTTTTACCGTGTGGGGGTCGGGCGGCCAAGCTTATATATCTTTTACCTTGTTAGGACATATTGCTGGTCCTCATATGGAATTTATTTAAATGCTTTATTTTTATTTTTTTTTGCTTTGCTTACTGAGGTTGAGGTTAGGATTAGGTTAGATGTAGCAAGAAATATCTACATTAATAAAAAAAACACACACTGTGTGTGTGCATAGTAAAACATTGATGTTTGCCTAAAAAAAAAAATGGACCAGCACTTAGCCTTCGAGACTCGGGCTGAAGGAAAACAAGCACAAAATCTCTGGTACCCAGGTGTCTTCGAACAGCACTAAGGTCTCACTTTTTTACTCAGGACTTGCAATTTCATGATTTCCTTCAACATGACTGGTTACACAGAGACATGATGCTCATAACAGTGCTTTTGCTTATTGTAGTAAGTAAGGCAGACAGAATCGCCGCCACTGAATCTAACCAACATTTTAGGAAAACCCTTGTCCCCCAAGAGAAGGAGAAGGACAATATCCCATTTCTTTTTAACCAATTAACTTCATTCCTACAATAGAACACAAATTATGTGGAAAAGCAGGTGTCGTGTATACATTGTTTTTCATGGTCATTGGCGTAGATCAAGTCCATCATCTCCTGATTCCCTGTTTGTCAGTTTATTCCGGAAAACATCCACAGTTAGTAGGTGATAAGTGTCTCCTAGCTCTGCATTGTTCAAAACAATTTAGTCTAACTCTACATTATGGTTAACACTTGTTGTAACACATGTTTTGGTCCTACAAGATTTTGTCTATCTTTCTGACATTTAGTTATGTCTTTTAGAGAACCCAGAATATGTCATATGACCTTCTCCTTGTCCTTTGGAAAAACAAAAGTTTACACTCATGCACATATTAACTACTAATAAGTAGTAAGAGCCCTAAATTCCATGTCTGAGAATTTACCACCATTCAACATTGATATACCAATGATACACCGCCCACAAAAATTAGGGAATGTTTCATTATGGGGTATCCCTTAATTTTTGTGAGCAGTATAGCTTTGCAACATCTGCTAGATGATCCCTGTCCCTATTTTCTAACCTCATAGAACAAATCTTGTATGTGTCTGGTAAGGTACTGGACCAATTGTCACAAGGGGGACCACGAGACAGATGACACAGCGGCAAGGAGATACTTCCTAATATTCATAAGGAAGACAACTTGACAGAAAACAGACTACATCTGGAGACATTCTCATTTAGGTGAGACTAAACATTTTTTTCTCAAGAGTTTGTGTTTAGCAAATGGTGTCAGCAAATTTTTGTTTCAGATGTATCAGAGTATTTTGGACCGTTCTTTAAAAAAAATAACATTTTTTAATTTGGGGTTACCTCATTGTACAGGGCCCCAGACTTCTGCCTCTGGAGACAGCAAGGCTACATTTGGGCTGTTTCATGCCAGACCGAATCACTGCAGTTTGATCTCCCCTCAGAAACACTCATAGACAAGCTGCTGTGGAAGGATCAGGATCAAATGATGGATAAAACTTGGACAATGGTGCAGAAAGGACTGAATTTCCTGGAATCTAAAACTATAATCACACTGATATGGCTCCGATTAGGTTCATATGCACATCAAACTGTGCAAATAACGAATACGTGAAAGCAGAGGAAACAAACGCTAAGGGCGTCCCTGGGTTGGGTCAGATAAACATGAGTGGTCGGGATGTTTGTAGTAGCAGCAGTGTGCTCAGTCATTTGGCAGGAAAAGAGGGAGCAGGGTGGGGGGGGTGTAAAGGGGAGAGAAAGTTGCAAGCTCGGGACATCGCTCCAGCAAGGGAAGTGGAAGAATTTGTGGAATGTGTTGACTTCACTCAACAAACACACACACACAAAAACGCATATGCCTGCACGCACACGCGCACACCACAGTCACACACAGCTCCCCACAGTCTCCTGGCCTTGATTGGAATGAATCAATAGAGCCTCTGTGGAGTATGCACGTGGCTCGGTCTCCGGCTATGACACTTGGCCACACACACTGGCTGCCGCACAACCAAAAAATAACAAGAGTTCTCTGTAAGGAATCCCTTTTCAGTCAAACCACCACTGATCACTTTATATCTTTAACTCTGGATTTGGAAACAAAAGAAAACAGTCACTTTAATGCTGTGCTTCAAGAGTTGTGTGATACAATCTGCATTATTATATTAGTCTGGATGTATAGTTTGACAAGTTGGTCAGCCAAAACTATAATGTTTAGTAGGTGGCATGTAACTAAGGTAACATTTAATGTCCACATGAATGCCTGGTCCAAGGCTTTCCAGCACAGCATTATCCAGAGTATCACACTTCCTCCACTGACTCTTCTTCTTTCCAAAGTGTATCATGGCAGCATCACTTTCTCATGTAAACTGGATCAGGTAAACAAGATCCACAACCATACTTGTGTAACCATACTTACACAGGGACTGTGTTACGGTACTGGACTATGGCCCAGAAGGTCCAGGGTTCAAATCCAACCTCTGCCACAGTTGGGTCCCTGAACAAGGCCATTGACCCACAATTGCTTGGATTGTAAGACCAATCAACCATTAATTGTAAGAAGCTCTGAATAAATTATATAAATGTAAATGTAAATTACATAAGGACTGCGGTAGCCTAGTGGTTAAGGTATAAATCCCACCTCTGCCAAGCTGTCACAGTTGGGCCCCTAAGCCCCTAAGCTTGGATTGTAAGACTGTATAAGTTGTAAGTCGCTCTGGATAAGGGTGTCTGCTGAATGCTATAATTGTAAATGTGAACTGAACATGCAACCGACTGCCCACATGATTCACTGGACCAGGCGATCTTCTTCCAATACACCAAGGTTCAGTTATGACACTTGCTTGCTCTTTGTTGATACTTTCAGTAGTAGGGAGAAGTCAGAATACTGAGCACTCTAGCTGGTCTCTAACTGGTCTCTGGCAGCCCCATTCTCAGTAAAGAGGCATTTCACTGTTTTGTGACACATTCGTCAATAACAAAACTCCACATTTTCTGTTACTTATACCACAGTAGGTCTTCTGTTCATTCAGGAGCTTCCCAAAAATGCTTACCTTAAATTACCGTACCAGTTGTGTGATCACTTGCTTGTTAGCTCATGGTTGGTCCAGAGACTGTTCTAACTCGTGCTTAGAGACTTTCTGTGCAAGTGATTCATGTTCTTGAGGATGACTTTCCAATGCTTATTTGTAACTGTAAATGTATTTGGTAAGTGTATTGTGTACTGAGTATTGTAAGTAGTACATATATAAGCTGTTTCACATTCACTTGTTAATTCTCTGTTTTATCTAGCTGATCTTCCACGTTGTTCGCAATGATGTCTATCAATGGACTTTTGGTTTCCGTCAAACAAAACTATCGGGTCCATCACACCATGTTCTGAAGTGTTACGGCGTTCCCTTACACGAGATCGTAACAGTACATTACTGTATTTTCTATAATTATTGTGATTTTCCATCAATTAAAAATGCAGCAGCATTAGGAATGATGTGTCAATGGTAGCCTTCCACTCATTCTCATGTTTTCAACTGAGACATTCCTATATTGTTTGCCCACTTTTTTTGTGAAAATACCCTTTATATTTTACCCTTTATTACCCTTTATACATTACAACAGCATAAAAAGACTATGTGACTATGATTATGTCCAGCCAACATCCATTTCGGGAATGTTTGTTTGTTCAAGCATGACTCCATAGCTTTCTCTATACTGGATACAGGTTGGCTGGAGGATTCTGCCAACTTCTGCCTCATTTTCCAACCCTCTGACAATAAATCTCTTTACCAGTCAGAAGTGTAATATTAGCCAATGAAATGCTGACCTTATGAAGCAATTCAGGCCTGCTGATGGTACACCTGGAAGAAGTTCCACATTTCTTTATGGAACCAATGGACAATGACAAAAGCAGGCTTAAATGGTCTTAGCAGCAGATCTAACTAAAGTGATTTACAGGAATACTGACTAATTCCAGTGTGGCCAGAACAAGCGTCTACACATGGCATTATCGTAGGCTCTTTAAAGTCGCTGTATGAATTGTGCTATTTGTTTCATCCCCACTATAACAGAATAAACTAATAAAGACACTTCTGCAGAACATTTTATTTATTTATACTAAAATAACAAGGTTTAGAAATAGGGAGTTTGGATTAAAATGAATGATTAAACATTCTGTAATGATCAGGCAGAAGAAAACGTCTTAAATAAAAAATCCTTAAAGAGTTTACACCAGCTACCATGTTATAGGGATACAACTTTAAATGAGTCTCCTTCTGTGTGTTACATCCTTTATAGTGTTCAAAAAAGTGTGTTATCATTGTGTTTATGATATTCAAACATAAAAGATAACCCTTGCAGATAACGTAAAATGAAATGTAACACTCTAAAGATAAGAGCAACACATAAACGCTGTCGCTTTGGCTTTAAAATGGGGTACAACATAATTTATGACCGTTCGAAGGCCATAACACAGCCAACCCCACCCTTTCCTTTAAAAGCCTATATGAAGACTTGAGAATGCAGTACTGGATATTTATCAGCAGATGAAGAATAACAATAGCTCAGTTATTAAGGCTTGGGACTACTATTTGTTTTTTAACTCAAATCCACCAAACCGCCACTGTTGTCCCTTTAGCTGTAAATGTAACCCCATGGCATATCTCACAATAATAACAAATACAAATAAGATACAAATCTGAGCTGTCTACAGTCTAAGGCGGGGGGGGGTTTCACAATGATGCTACAAAGCTAATTTAGCTAACAAACAAGGAAAGCTGACAATATACATTATGCAACTCTGTGGCTAAATCATTAAACACTAAATCATCTTTTCAAACTTTATATTCTTAATATAATCTTAATTCCTTGTAGTCTTAATGTAAGTTGTGCTCCTGACACACTCATCAGTACATTGCAGAGACTGAAACACTGTTATCAGTACATTGCAGAACTAAAAACAGTAGTATTCACTTCCTTCCCAATTTGATATCACTGCACACGAGAAACGGACTAAGTTAGGAGGTGTGGGATTCACTTTGAAGGCATGATTGCAAGTTGAAACATATTTAAAAGATAATATAGATAATATAGTCCAGCTGTTCCTATGATTCCTATACAGATTTATTTTGCTAGTTTATATTCTTGTTGTTTAAGGGCGAAAGCATGATTTAATTCTGAACGGGATGCTAAACTATTGTGTTTCTTGTTAACAGCCTTGTATCTCCATCAGTTAAGGGTGTTATTAGACACACATAACCGTGGCTGCTTGTGGCTTATTGCTGTAACATCAGTGCCCGACCTCAAATGCATGCTTTAAAAGTTAGTGGAAAGCCTTCTCAGAAGGGTGAACGCTGTTGTTGGACAGGTTTCAGATTAATACCCATGTTTTTGGACCCAATTTTTTGGGTGACCACAAATCCTCAGATATATAACCAAAAGTTAAAAATAAGACCTAACTATAGGGTACACAGCTATAGCACTGGAGCAAAAAAGAACTAAGTGAATCCTAACTTGAATCTCTTTGGAACTTTTCCATGCCACATGGCACACAGCAGTTACTACAGTAATGATACAATATATTCATAATGACTTTAAAATGAGAATTACACTCATCCAGAAGCAGAAGAAGACATTTAAACCAGCTCTTCTGCTCTTAGACTAGGAGAACGAACGACTCTGTCAAGGCAATGACATAAAATCGCGGCGCCATAATTCTCAGAAAGATTCCGCAAGTGGTACTGTCTGCTGTCGTAAATCACAAGGCTGCCCAATATATTTCACTGGTTCCTCTCTGTGACGGGATCTGTCGCATCACAGTACTGATTTATTTTCCAGTAATTTGTCACACACTTCAATAAATACCAGCCTGACCGCTGGTTTATAAATGAACAACTCGGATCAGTACACACACACACACGCACATTACTGTCAGAGCGGAGTGTATCAAGGTAAATGGAAGTCTCGTGACCAAGCAGTTACAGCCAGTGACCTTCTCAATGCCCCAAACTTCCCTTGGCTTTTACTCTGAGAGAATAAATGTTGAGCAAACATGCTTCCACTGGCGCTTGTGTTTACCCCCCTCAGGACGCACACATACTGGCAGGGCCATTTCACCAGCCGTCCCATGGCAACAGACAGTCGCTCTGTCAGTGAGGCGACAACTTTCTCATGATGTCATGAATTCATTAAAGGTGTGCCAGTGAATCGCGCCATTGTTGCCTTGACACACTTGACCAGACTCTAGATAAATAATGAATTGTGGACTAGGTCATTCACAAAACGTCACACATCATTTATAACATGTACACGTATAGCTTAGTTCACATTTTTTTTTCGTTCAACGTAAAAAGAACTGGTTTCCCATTCAGAAAATATTTATTTACACAGCATTTAAAGTATGAATTCCTTCTGCTATTTTAGCCACCTATCAAGGTATGTTCCACCACATAATGAAAGTTACAAACCTCTGTTATTCCTGTCTAATTTCTATGTGCCAACTGTAGCATGAGTGAGATTACCACAAACAATTTCCCTGTGTCGAAAAAAGAACAGAAAACCTGTTCTCTAAACCCTCAATTGTACATTTGCAGCATTTAGGAGACCCCATCTCAGTGGCATGGTGTTTCTTGTCAGCTGCTGGAATTGGCAGTGTCTGAGGGACTGTGTTCAATCCTGAATAGAGCTTGCAACATGAAGGGTGAGTTTACGAACCCCAGCCAATGTGGGTGCATTCTGAGTGCTGGGATGGTGTCAGGAAGGTGACCCTTAATGGGAGCAGTTGAAAGAGGAACAGCAAGACACACTTTTCCAGAACGGCTTACATGATTTGGCAATTCGAAGGGTAAGCAGTTTGGCAAAGTGAGATTTTTTCCCTTTGTATTGTCTTATCCTTGGGTTTTTCTGATTAGAGTCACAGGAGCTCTGGTGCCTATCCTGAGAGAGCACCGGGGGTACATTTCTCATTAATGTAGTGGGACTGTTGTGACTGTGTAAGGTACATGACTATGGTCTAGAAGGTCCAGGGTTCATAACCCCCATTTTGCCAAGCTGCACTGTTGGGTTATTGAGCAACCCTCAATTGCTTGGATTGTAAACTATTTAACTACACTGGGCCACTGTTTTTACTTAGATTAATATTTGTTCTTAGCTCCCCAATGCATGACAATATGTATGAGCATTGGTAATGGAATTATAACTGTGTATACCTGTGTTCATTTTTCTAGAAGAAACCATTTTGGACAAACAACTGACAGAACATGTAATCTTTTACATTTATATTTTTACATTTATGTCATTTAGCAGACACCCTTATCCAGAGCGACTTACAATTAATACGGTCTTACAGTCCATGCAATTGTGTTTTAAGGGCCTTGCTCAGGGACCCAACTGTGGGAGAGGTGGGATTTGAACCCTGGCCCTTCTGGTCTATAGTTCAGTACCTTAACCACTAAGCTACCACAGTCCGATCTCAACATTTGGATAGGATAAGCTAGGCAAAAACTTTATTCCAAAATGAATAAGACCTAAGTGACAGAGTTTACCAGTCCATATTCAGAAAACTGTTTCTTGATATAAAGTTTCTCAGCATGATGTCATTTCCAGGTCTGACTAAAACGCTTCAGCTATAGATTTAATAAAGGTTTCTTTGAGGAAAAACTGGCCATTCTGGGTACAGTTTAGTGGGACTTGGGAGTGTTGAGGCCTTTAAACTAGAAATTGTTCACACCACTGGTTTGGATTGCATACAAAATCACTGGTAAGTCACGTGAGATAGACGTTGCTGGTAATTTAGGGAAGAAAATGGTATAGAGTTTTTAGAGGTTGAGCTGACTGAAGACACCAGGAAGGACATTTGGTGCATTTAGAATCTTAGAAAATCCCATGGCAATTAGTACTATATACAGAAATGCCAATGCCACAGTGTTTTAACACTAGGAGAAAAGTAATGTTCTTTTTTAAAGCAAAGCTAGCCGTGAATGTCATCCAAATTGAGTAAGAACTGAATACCAGGGTTTGTCAGTCTACATTCACAAAATTGTTTGCATTTCTTCATGATATATAGTCTCTCAGCCTGAGGTACCACTTTCAGGGACTGTCTGGTATTCTTTGGGGTTTTCAGTTCTGGATTAAATAAAGGTTTCTTTTAGGTGGACTCACCATTCATGGTAAGCTTTAATAGGACTTGTATAAAATGTGTGGAATGTATAGGCATTACCATTTGTGGACAAACCATTAATTCAGCTTTAGACAGTTCTTTGGCGTCTCAGAAATAAGGCTGTTTGTTCAGTTCACAGAGTGCCTCTGACTCCAGTGCCCTTCACAACGTTTCCCAGGCAACCAGTCTCTTCTTCAACCCCTGAACTTCAACCCTTCATGGTAAAACCATACAAAGAATACCTGAATAAGCCTGGTCATCAGAAGGTGACCAGACGAGGTCATTACCCCCAACATGTCAATATAGCATAAAAAGTGGCCATTGTGAGGTAACAATGATGGCTGAGCTGGGCAGGAAACAGCTCACAGACACACTGAGATTGTCCTAATGATGAATGGTTTTTTGGGGGGCACAATGGACGAGTAGATTGATAGGTAGGAAATAGCAGACAGAGAACTAGTTTGTCCTGTTCTCATAAACGGATGTTAGCTGCTAGTTCTGATGATGAATGTTGAAAGGGAGGATTTTAAATGATTAGGATTTTTGGGAATGTAATTAAGGAATGTGACCAATATCTGATCAGCACATTTTTGAAAGAGATCTCCAGTCTCAGTGGTACTTTTTTAAATAAATAGCGGTTGATGATATTAAATGTAAAACATTAAAACACATTTCTCTGCCTTTCTATAGGGCATATTCAGTTTGGCTTGATCATCAAGGGGAAAATACCTCATTTCCCCTAAGAACACTTTTGCAACCTGACAGTTACCTCCTGGATCTATAAAGAAGATTTCCTGATACTAAAATATAACTGATTTTACATCTCAAACGTAATTTAAGAACTTTTTTGACTTTTCATTTGCTGTTCTTACGATCTTGTTTAATGAAATAAAACCAAATGCTTCTTTTTGACTTTCTTTATATTTCTTGTAAAATGTCCCCTAATATTTTGAGCAATGTACTTTCAATCCATTTTCCTTATGCACTCCCTGCACCTCCTTGTTACCTTCATGCATCAGTCAGAAACTATGCTGGCACTATTTATATAGCCACAGATCGTTGCTTTTTTGTTTCATGCCTGAAATCTGACAGATTTAAAGCTTTATTTATAAATACCTTTGAGCAAGGAATTTAGGAGTGTTCTGCAAAAATGCATTTCACCTAAATACAGAATTCATTCTTCCCTTAAGGCCTGTATACACTGCCACGAACCAATGTGACACAAAAATGTGAAAAAGGTATTTATGAACTTTATATGTGTCAAGTCAAGTCGAATTTATTTATAGAGCGCTTTTTACAATGGCGCATTGGCTCAAAGCAGCTTTACAGCATTGTTTAATCTTAAAAGCCCATTCCCAAACTGAGCAAGCCTAGGGCGACAGTGGCAAGTAAAACCTCCCTTAATGTTGAAGGAAGAAACCTTGGTAGGACCAAGACTCGAAAGGGACCCAACCTCCTTTGGTTAAGGTAAGGTACTGGACTCTGGACCTGATGGTCCAGGGTTTAAATCCCACCTCTGGCAAGCTGCCACATTTGGGTCTGTAAGCAAGCCCCTTAACCCACCATTGTTTGAATTGTAAGACTGTATTAGTTCTTAAAATCGCTCTAAATAAGGGCATCTGCTAAATGCTGTAAATGTTTATGTTAGTCCTAGCACTGCCAGGCTGCACCTGTTGGGCCCTTGGGCAAGGGCCTTAACCCTCATTAGACTGTATCAGTTGTACATTGCTTAGAAAAACTGCATCAGTTACATACAGTAAACAAAAATCTCCAATATTCCAGTCTTACTGACTTGAGTAAATATGGAGCTCTGTATCAATTAATTGGCCCTGCATTTAATTTAAATATGTTGCACTGTTATACTTTTATGCATTTTCCTTAACATGCTGAACAATAGCTCTAGGAACTGGCCATCAGACAGAACTAGGTTAATTTACAGAACTAGACTGAATCCACAATGTTCTTTTCATTTAATACATTTTCTATTTCCAAAATTTCATCTATGTCTAACACTCATATGGCAAAATGTAATTAATAAAAGTGACAGCAGTACAGAAATAGCTCAATTCATGTGGCAAACCCATGAATCAGCCAAACCTTTCTTATAGCACCATGGAATAGTTGGTATGTGGAAGGTGTGCATGTCTGTTAAAACATTTAATATTATTATTCTTGCATATTTTTATAAGCACAAAGGTTTCAATGAGTATTCTTCCAAAAAAAGTACAATGTAACTGTATTCTGAATGGTGCCCAACCCAGATCGCACCACAAAACTTCACCAAGCCTGGTGAATGTTTTCATAGTCTATAAAAAGCTCAACTTAAAATATTTGTTCAGTAAAAGCACGTGACAATGATAGATGACATGGAAATCCCTTAAAAAGCATCAACATCTATTACACCTATAGGTACAGGATCTGAAGATATAATGTGAGCTGTTTTACTATTTGGACAATTGACAGCTGATCCCTGCAGTTGATCCTGCACCAAAAAGACAGATTATCAGGAGCCTATACTTAGTTGAATTATAAACTTGTTGAATGATTAAGCCAAAATGAAGTCATAACCAGTATTGCTGTTTCCCCCCTTTCAGGTTTGGTCACTCAGCGTTGACACACCCACAGATTCCTCCAAGTGCATGTTTTTAGAGCTGCTATGCTTTTAATTATTCTACACTATGAGTTAGAATAACACAAGTTATCCAATGTACAGAAGTTGTTAATAGAGTAATGACACATGGTTAAGTGCGCATATTAAAAGAAGCCAGGATCTTAAAGGCTGGTGAAAACATTTCCAATGCTTAGACAACTCGGCAAAAATGAATTAAGGACATATAATGTCTGTCTAGGTTCAATCCCAGGGTGGAGCGGTCTGGGTCCTTCCCGCGTCTGCATGGGTTTACTCCAGGTACTCTGTTTTTGTCCCACAGTCCAAAGACATGCGTGTTAGGTTAATTGGTGTCTCAAAAAGTGTCCCTTAGTGTGTGACCGTGTGCATGACTGCATCATGCCCTACGATGGATTGCCGGTCCCGAGCCTGGATAAATGGGGAGGGGTGAAAAAAGCAATGGCAAACCACTCCACTATCCGGCCGAAATACTTGGAACACATCGATGAAGGACAGAAATGTGTGGAGATCGATGAGCCATCAAGTGACCGAGGGTCAGCTGCGACTGTACGGTTAATCCCATCCCATCCAATTTATGTTAAGTATTACTCAAAGCATCTTATGACTGCTGAATTGAATGAAAAATGTTTAACACAAGGAAATCAGTGACGGTCTTAAGGTTTTAACTCCCAACCTTTCAGGTCACTGAACCCTAACCACTGCCACTGATCTACCCTGCTGAATTAAACTTTAATGGTTGAGCACCTCATGTCTCACAATCCCGACCCCTTCCTGGGCTGTTAAGCAGACAATAATGTGGCTGTCTCATACAGGAAGCCAGGCTTTCGCTGACTCACATCTTTGCCAAACAGGACTACAAATCAGCACTGTTAGGAAGGAGCTCTGTGAGTAAAATCAGGAATCAGGCCTG
This sequence comes from Parotocinclus maculicauda, assembly GCA_034780255.1. Lineage (NCBI taxonomy): Eukaryota > Metazoa > Chordata > Actinopteri > Siluriformes > Loricariidae > Parotocinclus > Parotocinclus maculicauda. Next base: position 12,410 of record JAUZSU010149534.1, read on the forward strand.
ACAATCTTAGAGTCTAATCACCTGATCAATGCCCTGTTTATTTCTGCTTCAGTCAAACAAAAAGGCTTCTGTGTCCAGCTGTGCCACCTACAGCTTAACAGATTAGAAAGGACAATGATGGAACAATGTGTTACCACAACGGGGAGAGCAGATTACTCAAGTCTGCGTTTCGGTTACAAATAAGGAAATTCCTCTTAAATGCTCTTGAAATGTTAGTATTGTTTTACAGTTTCTGTTTAATTGACTAAGATTTTATGTAATACATCTGAACTTCTATTTCTCTAGTAAAAGACGCTTTCCTTCTTAATGTTTTAAAAGTGTTAAGCCACCATTAGAGTTGTTGTTTTAGAAATGGTATAATGATTTACATTTACATTTAGCAGAGCGATCCACAATTAATACAGTCTTACAATTCAAGCAGCTGTGGGTTAAGGGTCTTGCTCAGGTACCCAACTATGGCAGAGGTGGGATTTGAACCCTGGACCTTCTGGTCCATAGTCCATATCCACTAGGCCACCACAGTTCCGATCGTATAATGATCATATATGAGAACATCTTAGTCTTTTATTTAAATACAAACAAAAATACAGGAAACATAAAAAATACAAAACACAATTCTGAACTAACGCCTTCTGCAGGCCAAAGTTAGAATTTATTTTATATTCCTTCCAAAAAGAGTGGTGTTTTGACTGCTACAAAATCAAAAGACCATTCTTGGTCAAGCTCCTGCTGATCTCAGTGAAGCTGCAAGATGCTGCTGTTATTTAAATGTAAGAGGAGGTCACACTAAATACACTGCTCTCAAAAGCTATAACCAATATAATATCTCAAAATTTTGTCAGCAGTGTACTGCACTGCCACTGTAGCCAATAGACACTGCTTTGATTTTACAGTGTTTAAACACTGTATAGAAATGTCTTATAATTCTTGATTGTGTCCCCCAGCCACACATGACTGCAGTGATGTTGAGCCGGAATCGGAAGACACTGACAAAAGTGGATATTATGTGAAAACAATGACTCATTATTCACCTAAGCCAAAATAATACATACAAGCAATAATAACATGTCTTAACTGAACACACTGATCACATAGTCTGATTGTACAGATTTAGAGCCACACTCACTCCAAGCTGTTCTTCCAGTACTAGTTCCAGTCCTCATTCTGATCTGTTCTTCCAGTACTAGTTCCAGTCCTCATTCTGATCTGTTCTTCCAGTACCAGTTCCAGTCCTCATTCTAATCTGTTCTTCCCATACCAGTTCCAGTCCTCACTTTAAGCTGTTCTTCCCATACCAGTTCCAGTCCTCACTTTAAGCTGTTCTTCCCATATCAGTTCCAGTCCTCACTTTAAGCTGTTCTTCCCATATCAGTTCCAGTCCTCACTTTAAGCTGTTCTTCCCACACCAGTTCTTGTCCTCACTCTATGCTGTTCTTCCCATACCAGTTCTAGTCCTCACTCTACACGGTTCTTCCCACACCAGTTCTAGTCCCCACTCTAAGCTGTTCTTACCATACCAGTTCCAGTTCTCTCTCTGATCTGTTCTTCCAGTACTAGTTCCAGTCCTCACTAAGATCTGTTCTTCCAGTACCAGTTCCAGTCCTCACTCTATGCTGGAGGGAGATATAACCCCTTCAGCGGGTCCTTGGCACACCCTTCTTGACCAGCACTAATTCCAGTCCTCACTCTTGCTTTTTTACCAGCACTGGTTCCAGTCCTCATTCTAAATTGTTCCACCAGCACCAGTTCCAGTCTTCACTCTGAGCTATTTTACTACCACCAGTTCCAGTCCTCACACTAAGCTATTCCACTAGCACCTGTTCCAGTAATCACTCTAAGCTGTTCTTCCAGTACCACTTTCAGTCCTTAAGATGTTCCATCAGCATTAGTCCTCACTCTGAGCTATTCGACCAGCACCAATCCCAGTCCTCACTCTACACTGTTTCTCCAGCATCATATTGAGTCCTTACTCTAAGCCTGCCTATTCCATGTGCAGATGAATACAGTGCCTTGCGAAAGTATTCATCTCCCTTGAACTTTTCAAACGTTTGTCACATTTCAGGCTTCAAACATAAAGATATCAAATTGTAATTTTTGTTGAAGAATCAACAACAAGTGGGACACAATCGTTAAGTAGAATTAAATTTAATGGATATTTTAAACTTTTTCAAAAAATAAAAAACTGAAAAGTGGGGCGTGCATTATTATTCATCCCCTTTACTTTCAGTGCAGCAAACTCACTCCAGAAGTTTAGTGAGGATCTCTGAATGATCCAATGTTGACCTAAATGACTGATGATGATAAATAGAATCCACCTGTGTGTAATCAA
>JAUZSU010149545.1:0-14738 GCA_034780255.1 Parotocinclus maculicauda
AGCAAGACAGAGAGAGAAATGGAAGGTGAGAGGAAAATTCTGTGCTCTTAATTCCGAAAGTGGAAATCATGGTGTAGGGTGGAGTTCACTGGGAATTTCAGAGATCTTGTGCGGGAGGCAGCACTTGGTTAGTTCTCATTCCAAGTGACTAGTGTTATGGTCAGACTGTGTGTGTGTGTGTGTGTGTGTGTGTTGCAAGTGCACAAGCAACAGTGAATAGTCTGAATGTTCCTGCCCTGCCATGTGTTCAGATGAGTCAGAGGAGCTGAAATCAACAGAAAAGCTAAAAATACAAAGTTGACTATGACTCACTCTAGCAACCTATTAACACACAAAGGATGTACGGCAATAGAATAGGAAACAGGTGAAAAGTATGCAAAGAAAGAATCTATTATATAGATAGATAGGTGAAAGCTGCATTGGTATATATATGCACAGTTAAATAAACTTTATTCCCTTATACTAATTTCCTCTCAAACAACCTGCCAACAATAGTCACAACAGGACGTATAACACTGGGAAGCCAACTGTGCAAATATGACTCTTTAGAGGAAATTTGTCAAATTTGGCAGACTGGGGCCCCAGGAATACAGTGGCATCCCATCCAAGGCATAGTTTTGACTGTGCCCGATAAACAGCTTTGTGGCTTGTTTTTACATCTCGGAAGTGGAAGAGGGCTATAATTCCCAGTAACTCAATTTTGGTATGGTCAACATTCATATTCCTAGCCCCGATAATATTTCTCTGTGTCTTTTTGCCTTTTTAGCAGACTGTGAAATTCTCACCAGACAGTGTAAGAGGATCCCAGAAAACAGCTGCCTGAGATCAAATGGCAAAATGGAGAAGGAATTTAAGAAGAGAACACAGAACACACAAGGAAAAAGAGGCAAGAAGGAAAGGAGGCAATGACATTTGGGGGGAGGGGCCGTTACACCAAGTGCCACATTTCCACATCTGGATTTCTTTACGGAGAGATCTTGTTTCTCTCTCTCTCTCACACACACACACACACACACACACACACACACACACACACACACACGGTGTACAGACTCATTCCCAAAGCAGTGAAAAAGCAGGAAGGAATGCCTCGTGGAGCTTTCAATGTTCCTGCAAGTATTATTCTGTACTATCTGCAAGGTTATAGAACAAGTTCTTAATAATAATAATAATTAATCAGAATATGAGTATGCAGCCATAGTATCAACATTTTTTCAGCTATGTTGAAATGTTTATGTAATACATGGCTTATACTATGTTATATTATAAGAGATTTAGGTTTTCCAGCTATGCTGAAATGTTTATGTAACACATGGCTTATACTTTGTTATATTATTAGAGATTTAAGTTATTAGATGAAGTTATTAGAACAAGGAACAACAGATGTCCGTGCTAAAATTTAAAGAAAAAAAACAAACAAACAAAAAAGAAATAAAAACCAGACAAGTTTAAGTTTAGCCTTTCATGAACACGTCCTTTGGAGAAGCTACAACACTATTTTGAGTCATCTAAGTGAAATTTACACAACATAAACGACAGTTACTACTGGCTATGTGAATAAAAAAAGGGCCTGGACCGAATGCAGGTCCTGGGGAAGTTCCAAAGGGTTGAGTTTGTTTCTAATATTAGTCCCTAGTACCGTTTGGTTTAAAAGTGGCTATACTTGTTAGCTTGTACATCGTTAAGATATTATCAAAGATCAAAGATAATACAGATCACTCTAGATTAAGCCAGTGGTTATTTTACAAAACAAAAGGAACTAAATAATTCCTTGATTGTACCAAGATCTACTAACATAAACAGAAGTTCGCTTACACAGTCATCCGCATGGGATAGAAAACAAACTAGAAAGTCAAAATGGTTCAAATGACTGGACCTGACTCCATCTGTTGGACAGTTAATTGCAAGTCAGATAAGGATAACAACTCTCTCCATGAAAGACACAGTACATCACCTATTATAACTTCTGTCGAACTCCAGACATCAATTGCAATTCACACTATTTTAATGTGTATATCTGTGTCAGATCATAAACGTGATGCAGTCGATGTACGTTTATGCAAATTGCTTCCGTATCGCATTACTCGCATCTGTGCGTTCATCAAATGTGGTGTGTGCCTCACCTGCTTGCCGTGGTCCTCTCTTCCTCCTGAATGCAGCTCCTGACTGCAGTGCCTCCAACAGGCCATCCATGATACCAGTCTCATCACCATCTAACCAATAAAAACAAAATAAATGTTTATAGGATGCATAGACTTACAAAAGCAAACACAGCCTTGTGTTAATAAAATACAACATGACATAAACACATACATGCTTTCAGTATGAACTGAACTCAGGCAGACCAGTGTGCTGGCGACTGCCACTGATCCACCCGAGCAGCCAAAATACAGTGCTTAAACCAATGTGATAAGAAAAACATTACTGCCAGTGTAAAGGCAGGGTCAAGTCTCAGACATGGTGATAAATTATCAGGATTATCACCCTTTTTCACTTAGGCAAAGATGATAAGAGGAAGAAAAGCTCAGTAACCAAGACCATATGCAAAGCTTAAAGGAGGAAGCAAAAGTCACTCTGGGTTATTCTTCCTCCCAGAGAGACTTTAATCAGTCTCTGCTGCTTCAGAATACACGACAGGTCTATTGTCCTGTTAAAGAGTGTTAAAAAGCCTCTTTATCATATGTTATATTATTAGTCTGGTAGTGCAGGCCTATTTTATAATACAATAAGAGTGAGTTAAACTGACTGATCAACACAGAAAGGTAGTGGCATGCTTTTTTTACACTGCAGACATTCAGTCTAATACCCCTGTTTGGACATCACTGGTGGGCAAATGCATTTTTGTTATGCATAAATGAAAATAACAACCTTTACAGAGAATACATTCTGCAGATGTTCAGTTATACACAATGGAAACAAACATTTATACATGAAACTCTCATTCCATGGCATTAAAGCCTTCCTAAAGATCCTATAGTTGCACAGTGTGCAAGACTAAATAATGCCTTTATACAGATGTTTACCATATTCTACTGAATATTTGTAATAATTTTAACTATTGTCTATGCTGTAGATTTATATTCTCCATTTTATTGTACTCATCATATTTCCATTTCTCTAAACTATTAATCTACATGTATTTTATTTTAATTATTATCTTTTAAAATATGTTCTTTAGTTTATATATTTTGTTTCTGTTTATTTAAACTATTACCATAATCTTGCATATTGGATAACTTTGTTTAATTCTTGCACATATCATCTAAGCCACCCAAGGAGGTTTGGTCCCTTTTTGGGCCAAGATTTCTTCCTACTAAAAAAGTAAAAAAAAAAAGTTATTTGTCACTGTCCTTGCCACCGTCACCCTAGGCTTGCTAATTTTGGGACTGGAGTGGACAGAGGATTGTGGAAGGCCCGTTGGATAACCCTACTCTCCCCATCTGCTGCTGACTTTGCTGATTCTTTAATTCATGCAAGTTGTTGAGAGCGTTCTTGACGATCCCAGGGTTCATGTGGGAATTGGTCCTACAGAGGATTTTGGCAGGTTTGTGAACCGCTGCTTTGCATCTGTTGATAATTTTGAGTACTGTAGTTTGGAGAGTGGAAGAAGGCGCCTTTGAGGTGCGCAAGTTTTGGCAGTGCTCTTGGTAAACTCTAGAAACCGTTCACCTTCCTATAACTAACATAAAAATATTGCTGATATTAACAGTGTAAAATTATTTTAGAAATCCCTGTGTTGGGGTTTGCAGAGGGTTTGTTTTTGTGGCGTCACTCCTACAAATGGCACAGATAATATAGTACGCTAAAATTAATTTAATTATTTATATTGTTTATTATTTCTAAATCTTAACTACATTTGTAAATTTCACTTTCTTTAAAAAACTGTATAACTTCTGTATAAACTGTATAAGCAAAACTGCCTTTGACCTTGCAAATGGTGTCTTAATAAGCAGAATTATGTTAGATTTAAGTCTAACTTAGTTTGAAAAAAAGTAAATATATAATATGAGATGGGTAAATGTTTTTTGGTTTTTTTTTTAACTCAAATGGGTTAGAGGTTAAATCTGTCACCCGACCTCCACACACACGCACACATACATGCACACACACAGAAAGAGATAGTGAGGGAGAAAAGGAATGACATTTCATTGTAAATCAAATTGATCCCAGTCTCCCTGCCTTACCAGCAGCATGTAGTCTGCCCTAACAAACACGGTGAACACACACACACCCTTCTAATCCCTAATGAAGACCATGCCAGGTGTCTCAGCTGTCGGACAAAACTGCGAATCCAAAGAAACACGCATTACGCACTTCACTATGCACAATCCAAACACGCCATCATGAGGATTCTTCTGAGAACTGCATGTGGCCTAATTTATTTTTTCTTAACATCTGCATAGCCATATGTTCTCAGCCATAAATGGGTGACTCATGTCACGAGACACCATAGAAACAAGCCTACAGACCCCCACAGCTGCATGTGTGTGTTAAGCCTGCTAATAGCCCTGCATTTTTTTCGCAGCACATCCATCTCCGAACAACTGCACAGTATACTTGATATCTGCATTACAGCTCTTTAATAATACAAATTCATCTCTGCATCAAGAATAATCTATTGACTTATTTATGCTACATGGTTCAAGACTGATGATGTCCTTATTAACAAATCAGTGAACACAAATGCAGGCATTACAACATAACATTGATAACGTTATAAAGCTGTATAATCTAAATAGGTAACAGAAGGAAACATTTTAATATGTAACCAAAATGTATTGTAGTTTACATTTAACTACTGTATTTTGTCTCATTGTCATTTGGAAAACCCTTTCCTCGTACACTATATTTCTAACACCTATTAGTCAAACAAACAACATGAGTAGCACTGTTTTATCTGATTAATACATGGATTACACAAATGAAAGTGTGTGTGTGCGCGTGGACTAACCGGGTCAGTCCTATTATTATCTGCTGTCTCCTCCAAAACGCACCTCCCCAACCATCACACAAGCTCACGTGGGTCTGTGCATAATCTTTCCACTGCTGTACACAACCCTGACACCTACTGGCCAGGCTGTGAAGTGACGGAATAAAGAACAGTACTTTGTCCTCCTGTGATATCTGTATCTCACCTGTCTAAATGATGTTTTCAGCGATCACTTTAGAAAATAAAAGTCTAGTCTGATACACAACATGAAACCATTTAGAGACGAGTGCAATACAACAGCGGAGGGGCAAATGTTCCATTAGACGATTGACATACATTGCATTTAGAAAGGGAGATGAACACTTTATCATGATTTCAGAGTGATTTTATTCCTCTTAATATACACTAAAATATTCTGTGTAGTGACCTGCTCAGTCTGATCATTTTAAGCTCAACATAAATATATTTTTGCATATAACATTTAATTCAATTTAATTTTATTTGTATAGCACATTTTAGAAAAGACATTGTCACAAAGAAGCTAAACAATGCTACATAAACATTGTCACAAAATAAAATCTATTGTTCCTAATGAGCAAGCCAAATGGCGACTTAGATTTAGACTGATGCCTTTTTGATCAACTACTAATTTTATGACTTAATTTTGTTATAGAAATAAGGCAAATGTACTTGAGCAACTAGACTTTTTTGTGCTTTTCATAACCTTAGGCATAAATATGTAGTTATAGACCCTTTACATTAGGTCTTTAGAACCTAGATTTTGTCTCTGATACGGATGATATTTGTATGCCTAACACCCTGCCCAATACCTTAAGCCAAAGTGTATGTGATTAATGATATACATTCCTGCAAGGCCAACCAGGTAATTATGGTGGATACAGCTGCTGAATGCAAGAAACCTTATAGCAATCACCATTGTCCCAGAGACCACTGTCCCAAACAAACCACAAATTACTTATCACAGAACAGTGGTAGCACTTGTTATAGATGCAAACAGACTTCTAATAAAGCAAAGAGTATGCCTTCGTCTTAAAATAGGGAAACAAAATGTGCATATACATTCACGCCTACAGCTGTGAAAGTATTTTCCCCCTCTGTCACAGTGCCGTGACAGTGTGTCCAGAAGTCTGTCCTAATTGACCAGAAATCTTATAACCTTCATTTCTGAGACAGATTTGTTTTTACAAACATATGCAAGTAACCTTCTAATAAACATGTGAGTACTCCATTATCCAGTACATAGCATAATTGGGAGAGTGGACAAGACTGAATATGAGTAAAATAAAAAGCACTCAGACCCAAACTTTGGTACACAACTTGCACACAGAGTGTATCAACAAATGACTGTCTGCATGCCTATTAACTGTTAAACAGTACGTAGCACTTAGTTCCCAGAGTTTAATGTAAACACTGTGTGTGGACAGAGGAAGGGGTGCCCAGGGAGGTCAATGACACTTTTGTGAGCACAAGCAGAAAAAAGTGAGAGAAAATACAGAGAGTTCCTTGTCCTGATGCTTCTTTTATCTCTTATGATACACAAACACACACACACACACACACACACACACACACACACACACCCCTTCTGTTTAACATCCATTCAATCAAGAGACGATCGCTTTAACAGCTGAGGTTTTAAAAATTATAATAAATTATGACAATAAATAAATATCTGTCTTTTAACTGCAGACGTAGCAAATGTCATAAATCTAACAGATCACATTAACTATTTACGACTATTTCTGTACGTTCATCATCAATATCACTATTATATATTTTCAAATATTCCTGTCTGTTTGTTTTTTTTTTGCGGTATCTCTAACACAATTACATATTCACACCATGATGTTCCTCTGCTTCCACATAATTCAGATGTTGTTTCTGTTTCCATTATAAGCTCTAGCCCTACCATGAATTTGGTATCAGGCCATGCTAGAGGGCAGTAATTCCCCTTCCTCCTCTTGTTGGCTGAGAGCAACATGCTGCCAAAGAATTTTCCCATTGAGGACTCAAGATCCTGTGTATCAAACTAAATAATGCCGATATGCATATTTCTTTATGTTATTTCATTCAATATTTTATTAATCTGTAAAAAGTTGCTTAGTTTCTGCTTTTTGAGCTGTTACTACAGATTACATGACTAAATAAATTAGTTTAATTCTAACATTTATCATTTAAGCCAACCAAAGCTGGATGGGTCCATTTCTGAGTCTTGGTCCTCTCAAGGTTTCTTCTTTAGAGCATTTAGGGGGTTTCCCTTTCCACTGTCTCCTTAGGTTTGGTCAATTTGGGACTGGCCCTAAATATCAGAAGATTATTTAACATTCTATAGCTGCTTTAAGAGAATGCTCTGTGTAAAAAGTGCTATATAAATTAATCTGACTTGGCGTGTAGTCTGCACACTGTCCTTAGTCCACATCCAAGTAATGCTAACATAAACTGTGACATGCAGAATAGGTTCAAGTGTCCAAATACCTTGGTCTAATTTTGAACAGTATATCCCACACAGTGCACACGCACAAATGTGGAAAGACCTCACTTTTACTATGCTGCCACTGTTGGGTCCTGAAGCATGAACCTTAAGCCACAATGGTTTTGGATGTACCAGTTGTAGGTCACTCTAGATAATGGCATCTGATAAATGACTAAATACATAGAGCAACCTGTAAGATTTAGCCCGGACAGCTCAACAAAATGCATGTTTTAGCTAGAAAAAAATAGCTGGGACAATAAAAAAAGAAAACTTGACTTATGCCACAAGCACACATCCCTAAAGAACTCACATTCAGAGATTTTGTGAACCAAGACTGCCTTCAGTGGTTGCTAAACCAAACTACAGAGCCTCAGATAAAAAGCTTACCATCGTTGATATTAGGTATCTGCCCAGCGTTCATTCTCTTCTGTCTCTCCTCCTTTTCCTTCTCTGCTTTCTCGCGTGCAAGTTTGGCTTTGCGCATCTTTTCCTCGGCTTCCTTACGTTTCTGATTCTCCATCACAGCTTGCTGAAAAACACAAGCATTATGTAGTTGATCGTACACAGCAACAGACTTTTCACACGCTGAGTAATAGATTTGTATAGCTTCACTGATTCAGATTAGTGTTTGCATATTTAAACTGCTTCAAATAAGCTATGTTTGCGTATCTGTGTTATCTATCTTTTATAGTGTACCCAGGAATGGGGGAGTACTGACTAATCGGGAGCTTTCTGCAAAGAGGCCTGTGCATAAATCACAAAACAAACACTGAAGACATAATGGCCAAGCCACCTGCTGCTGTTTCATTACTTACACACACGCATGCACAGCAGCTGGGGTGAGATTTGTATGCAGATGCACTAGGTCCTAAGACTTCTGAGCAATATAAATACAGTTAATTCATAAAACCTACAGTTTGAATCTACACAGTTCAGAACTCTTTAAATTGTCATATGATTTAACAACCGAGACTAACCATGACATTCCCGTTACCTGAAACATGTTCTTGAAGTTATTGAGGTCCCCAAAGAGTTCTTCTGGTGTTATTTTTTTGGGGTCAAACACAAAGTATTTCCCCAGGTTTTCATACTGTATCTCCATGTTGCTGTGCATCAGCTTGAGCTTCTCAAACTGCTCTCGTGCAATCGCTACAAAACTGTACTCTGATCAGTTAAGAAACAATTCAGCTTTAAATCGCATTAAGTAGGCATCTTTGGTGTATTTACGCACTCGTTTTTATATGGCTTAGCCCCATCTGGATACAATCCGGATAGTTAAAGAATTTAACAGACCATTCTGCTTAAACTGCTTTGGTTGTATTAACCCTGTCCTAGTTCACCTTTATTGATGCACCTAGGACAAAGGTTATTAAATAAGAAACACTATTAAACTGTCTAAAAACTGAGTAATCTACAAAATTTACAAACCTTACACAAAGAAAGAAATTCAGAAATAAAGAAAGTCAGAACTCGAGCTGTTTAAAACAAGAGGTCATACCCAAAGGTCTGGGTTGGCACAGTGATTAAAGCTCTGGACTACTAGACAAAAGGTTATGAATCGGGGCATTACTAGATTACTACACAGTTTAAAAGAGGCTGATAACTGTGCATAAAAATAAGCCTGTGAAACACTAACTACATTAAGTGATTTAACACTAAAGTGGCTGTTACTCTTACACATATAAGCAATGAAAAACAAATTAGGACTGTTTCTTAGTTTTATGAATGTCTTTATTTATGAATACTTTAGTTGTCACCTACTTTTGGTATAGGGTTAAAAGTAAATACATGTCGGTGGTGTGGCTAACTATTTTAAATATTTGCAGATGCCCTTTAATCCATCAAAAAAGAAACCCAAAGAAGGCTCAGACTAAAAGTTTTAGCCACTCAAGCTTTTGGAAATATGTTGCAGCATTATATAGTGAATTTGCATGGCATGTGCTGTAATTATATTCAGCAATCTAGCATAAAATTAACTTCCAATGGATGTGATTTTAGTGGGGCACAGCAACATTTAAACTCTGATTTAAGGTCTGATGACACCCCTGTTGTGAGTTTAAATTCCACCTATACCTAGCAGCTACCATTCTTTGAACAAGATCTCAACTGATCAGCTTAATTGCAATTAATTGCTATGGATAAGGATGTCTGTTAGAAGCTAAAAGTGTGAATGAAAACAAACAAAAACAACCGAAAACAACCAAGCTTGTTACAAAGTTTAAAAATAATCAAACATGTTTCATACACATTTGCTCTAATTTTAAGGATATGGTCATTTTCTCAACAAACTTGTCCCTCTCATTTTGGGGAGGAGGGAAGGTTTCAATGTCCTTTTCCAAATTCTTGATCTGCTTCCCCATCTGATCCAGATTTTTCTGAAGAGTCTCTGCCGAAACTGTAATAAAAAGGGTAAAGAATGCAATGCGTAACAGAATTCCTGAATATTCATATAATGTTCCTGAATTATTTCATAATGGTTGTAGTATTTTATAAGGACTTTATACATCAACAGATGTGCAACTAAACTCTATATTAAGCTTTTGTGATGCCAATGTTATGGATAAATGAGACTTAAAGAAGGTACCTCTGCCGGCTTTCTCCAGGTGAATAAGTTCATCAGCGAAGTGTATGACGCCGGGATACTGTTCCTGACACACATCTGCCAGGAAATGCAGTAGGGTCTGTTTCTGATCTGATGACTTGGTGTCTCTCAGCTATACACATACACAAACACAAACACAGTAGATTCACTTTCGTCTGTTTCTTCTGTCTGAGTGTGCGACGGTAGCTTTGTGGTAAATTAAAGATATGTTTGTATGGTCTCTGCATACAAATGACAAATGACCAGGCTGGAGGGCAGCACTGGAGTCACCTTGGGACTGGGCTAGCAAATTAGACATATTTCTATATGATATAAATTATATAGAGTGAGCACGTGAACCGTATTGCATGTACTGCTACCAATCAGGGGTGTGCGATCTTGAAAAATATGACATCTTGATAATGATAATTAGGTGATATTTCAGCAGTGTATATTTTAGGTCATGTATTCTGAAGTTGTTTGACCCATTTCTCTCAAATGATTTAGCACTGATGTAACTGGTAACAGCCTGTGCTATGTCCTGCCATTGCTATTTTCCCCCTCACTGTTTGTGGACAGCTGACTTCCGGAGTTTGTAATAATCTTTATATTGTGCACGATGGTTAGTTGCACATGGTCAAATAAGGTAGTTGTCAGGCTGTGTTTTATCGGCAACTGATTTCCGATATAATTTGCAGATCGATGCCTTTAGAGCAACATCCGTCTTTCCAAAGCCAAACCACCTCCAGTGAGGCAGACTGCGAGGTTTGTGGTGTCTGTTTATTTTTTCTCCTGGTTCAGTTTCCTCACTCATTTTTAACTTCAGTCATACACTTTTAGGTAAAACGCTAGCTTGGTTTTGTGGCACTACTCTATCCTACCTGGCTATATGATGCAGTGAACATGAAACTTGAACACTTAAATTACTCTCAGCTCACATGTTAAAAAAACAACAACATTACTATATTTATATTATACACAAAGATAATACCATAGATGATTCATATTGCACCCTCACTACTGATGATTGTGGAAACATTAAATATAATTCTAATAATGTATACACACAATGCAAAATGAAATACTTTGACTTACTATGCATTTTAGAGTATTCTAAAAAAGAGACTAGAGACTACACAGATTCAGCAGTATTAATAGTGTATATCAGCTGATGAAGATTTTGACCTTGCACAGGTAGCTGATGCTGAAGCCAAAGGCTTTATCGTTGCGTGAGCCTGAATTCATGTAGTTTCCCAAGAGCAGGATGATCTGGAGAAGCTGGGCAAAGTTCTCGCTCTTTTTCAGCTCCTCGCATGCCGCTGTCACAGCCACGATGTCAGGCTTCACGTTATTTACCTGCTCCTCAAATTGTAGCCGAAACAGGATGGCACTGAGTCGCGGCTTCAAACGTTTTACTGAACTGATCTACAGAAGAGAGGGTGACAAATTGTTAATTTTTGTTAAATTGTGAATTGTTACTGCATTGCTGATTTCATTTTAAGACACTGTTGTAAAGCAACTAGGTTAATTGTTGTCTCTAAAGTGCCCTTAGCGTTTGAATGTGTAAGTGTTTGTGCCCTATGATGGATTGTGGCCCTGCCTAGGGGTGTTCCTGTTTTGTGCCCTGTGATGCCGGCTTAGACTTGGCTTTCCTGTAACCCTGAGCAAGGATTAAGCAGAAAAAAAAATAAATGAATGAATTAAAATGATTGGTTTGCTTAAGAGTCAAAAACATATCAGCATTAATTGACATGTGTAAACTCTAAAGGGTCATGGGACGGTGTTTTCAGTCTAAGCATATCCACAAACACACTGGTGAAAAAACCCTACTAATTAATGTGGTATGGTTCAATACAATGGTTGATGAATAGAGAAATTGGCTAGTAACATGTTAGTTTAATGATAGCTAAATTTAAATGTCCATCAACCAGACAAACATAGATAATGTGCTGTTTCAAAAGCAAGAATGCTCTCTGATGAATTTAATTTACTTTAATATACAAAAAAAGTTTATTGCTGGTTATGAGACACTTTTGATGGTATGAGATGTCTACTTACTCTGCATGCAGCAAGGGACGTAGTAAGTTATGGCCGTATTTTCTGGTTTTCTACAAGTCTTAGAGAGTCCTAGTTTTCTGTTGTCATTTTATTTGTCTCTCGTTTTTTAAACCTTCATAATGATCGTATTGCAAAACTCCACCATTGCAAGTTGAATGTACCCTAACCTGAGGTGTTTAATGTATGCTGTATACAGCCTATACATCCTAATGCTGACTTACATACACAAAAATTATTTTATAATACAATGCTTAATATATCATATATAATTTATTGAATAACAATAAAAGTGAAACAAAAAAAAACTAAATGGTCAGTCCATTGGTGCTGCTCAGCTCAGTCAACTCACTGCTGCCTGGATGCCCAGTATTTGTGGAACAGTATCGTAATGTGTATCACTTGCCCAAAGAAAACTTGAGAATGTGGTTTCTGCTGAATTTGTAATTAAGTGCATTACCTGATTCAAATTGTAAAATTGCAAAATCGTAAACTGGACCAGCAAAAATGGAGAGCACCTGCATATTGAGTGCTAAAACAAATGTGTGTTACATTTATATTACATGGGAATGCTGGTTGTGTGTGCACCTGTACTCTGTGTGTGTGGTTTGACACTTTTGGGACAAGTGACAATTGAGGACAAAAATGCCGTCCCCAGTTGACAAACACTACTTCTTCATAGAAATGTCAACTTTCTTTTTAAAACCAACAGTGACTTTAGGTTACTGAGGTTAAGGTCAATGGGCAGGTTTAGCATTATTGGGATACAGTAAATATTATGCCCATGGAATATTCGTATGTGTGTGCATGCTAACCACTAATCCAAACTGTTCGGACTCTGCAAGATCATCATATTCATCCTTCATCTCAGACAACACACTCAGCTGCTCCTGTTCAGGCAACAGCTTCAGCAAACTCTGAAATCCAGACACAAACCAAACAAAAATCAAATCACATGTAAATGGGATCCTACAGTACATGCAAATTACAAGCAAAGACAAATAGTCACACACCTGAACCATGTTTTCTGTGAGCACCTTCTCATTAACCTCCAAAATTACATTTTTAATTTCTTCATACGGCAGCCTGTTTGATCCCAGGAAAATAGCTGTAACACACAATACCAACAACACAAAAACCAGAGAATATTCTTAATTGCATATGTTTATACGCTTCCACTTCCATAAAATGTTAGTTGGTCAACTTTGCTCTCCTAAAACCGATCCCAAAAGTTCATAAAGAAATAATTTGATACAGAGCTAGGCTATTCCGCACATGGCCCTGATCTTAGCTCCAACCATCAACCTATTAGACAAACTGGAATTTCAACTGTGAACCAGTGCTTGCCAGACACTGACAAACACCAGTGCCTGATCTCAGAGTCATATTCCCCAGTCTCCTTAGAAGAGAAAATATTACTGTAGTAGCAAAGGGGGACAAAATCCATACTAATAATAATGTTTTCAACCCAAACACTTTCTCTATATAGCATATTAAGAGGAAATATCCAATGTCAAATACTTACAGAGATTCTGGGAGGACTTGGAGTCAAGAACTTTTAACTCCTTCACTTTCTTCTTCTGAGCTGCTTTTTCATCTGCTCCATCCTGGTCTTTCTTTGCTAAACACACATATAGAATAAGTTGTAAGTACACCTTATTTCCATTCTAGTTCACCTTGTCATTGCACACTCACAGTACATTAAGCTCCACAGAAATTAAAAAACAACCAGAAAATGTTTGACAAACTCAAATAAATGAATCTACATCTAAAAATCAAATATAATATAAAATATGCATATGTTCCTGTTCGCAATGTAGTTCTGCCACACTGTAAAATGTATTTGGTATGTACACAAGTCATGACAGCCTAATTATGCTAAAATAAAGTACATACAAAGTGTATTTTTAAAAAGAAAGCTCGACACATACTAACTGGAAAAGCATCAGAGATACAGTTTTTATAGCATATGAACAACATGGAAGATTAGGCAGAAGAAACAGAGTGAATATAAACAAGTACGTACAGGTGGTGGGAGAACAAAATTACTGTAGTATTTTCAGCCAAAACATCTCAACTATGCTTTTATTTGAACAAATTACACAGGTTATACACAAGTTCTCTCTCTATCTCTCACTCAACACTGTTTATATTTCTATGTATTCTCTCTTCAGAAACTTTCCTATATAGCATTACACAGGAAACAATGCCCTCTATGGGTGGGGGATCAGCTCCCCAACTCCCAACAAGTATACATTCACTACAAATATGGCATTTACAAGTGTGTGTGTGTGTGTGCACGTGTTATTATCAAATACGACACCATTTTGTATAAGGGACTTGGGCGTCCACGTATTCTGGTATCTGCAAGTCCTGTAACCAATCACCATGTATACAGAGAGCCGACTGTATTAGCAATAACTGCTTCTATTTCAAAGCAAACAGTATTTCTAATTAAACGTGGATTTGATTTACAAAACCACATGGCCTCAACTTGGTGTTTACTGCCTATATATATATATATATATATTAGGGCTCGAAATTATGTCACAATCTCGAGCCTCGAAGTCAAAAAGAGGATCGACGATACCTCCCTCTAAACTACGCAAGCACCCACGCTACGCAAAGCGACGCAGCACGCTACGCAAAGTGACGCAGCGCACAGTAGCCGACGCCGT
>JAUZSU010149556.1:0-26454 GCA_034780255.1 Parotocinclus maculicauda
GAAAGAGATTAATTTAATACAATTTGGAATAAGGCTGTAACGTAACAAAATGTGGAAAAAGTAAAACGCTGTGAATACTTTCCGGATGCACTGTATTTTACTCAAATACTTTTTCACTCATACTGTTGTGTTGATCGAATGAGTTTTAGGGAGAGCGGTCCATTACATTGGAGGAAAATGGAAAATGAAAGAAGCATTTTGGGAATGAGGCACTAGTGCATACATCAGCATGTTGATCACACTAAACTGTTGCTTGTCTCAAGCATTGCTGAAGGTGTATTTAAGCCCTTAGCTTAGCCATATTCCTTAATATATTTGTTGACAATCTATGTCTTTGAGTGGCCTTGTTTCTAGTGATAACATAAATATTCGATTTTGATTTCCTCTCTGTGCCCTGGTATTTCTGATTGCCTAGTCCTTCTGGCTTGTGTGCCTGTACATCTGATTCCTCATCTCTCTTCTGTATAATCTGCCTGGTTTGCTAATAAACTCATCTTCTAAATTCTCTGAGCATGTATCTCCCATTACTGGCCATGCCTGTCAGTATGTCATTTCCTCAATGACTGGGTTCAGGGTTTTATATGTGAGGAGATTTGAGATTTAAAATTAATCACAGGATATAAATAAATGTAATTTTTCTTTTTTTAATAAGAAGAACCGTTTTTGTTTAACGTGTATAATTGCAGTGTTAAAAATAAAAATTGTAACCCGTAATCCTTAGTGTATAATTCAAATATGAATGATTCTTCATATTCAACTTTTAAACATCAGTACGCATGGAAACTGTTCTCATAGAAAGCCAGTTGTTTTTCTTTTTTTTTCTTTCATGCCATGAACCTTTTCAGTTAAATGATTGTGGCTGTGAAATACAGACACTGACACTTAGAGAAACAACGAAATCTTACTCGTTTGGCTTGTACATCGTTTATGATGTTTATAGCACGCAAAACATTTGAGTAAAACATCTTACTTCCACTTAAGCAAACATGCGTATGCACAGCCACACATACGCACACACACATTTTTGTTTTAGCTCTTCTCGGAAATACGCTCCACCATAAAATCAATTCTCTAAAAATATGTAGACACTTCAGATCAATGAGAGGGATCACTCACATTCCTTAGTGCCATGCATAAAAAACATTGTCTCTGCTGCTTTGTGCTAATGTTTAGGGAACGGCAGAAACAATTTGTCAGTTTAAACTTAAGAACCATCTTGTGATAAACTTTACAAAGGCAGCAGCCTTCTAGATTATCCAGATGAGGGACGTTCAGTCATTATCTTGTTACTGCTTTCTTTGTGACATAAAAAGTAGAAGATAGTAGAAGATACAGCCAGATTCTTAAACCTCTGAACATAAATTGTCACTAAAAAGCAACAGATAACTTGTCATATTTTCTAATGTCTGACATACCTAGATAAAATTTTGATCATTGTAGCCTTGCAAAAATCCTGATGCATAGCTATTCTGAGATAGTGCTACACATTTAGACATCCACATACTACCTCAGGATTCACATCTGTGTAACACAGTGAATAAACTTCAAAGAGCACCAATCTGGTGAGGAGGATAGGGAGTACAAACATGATGCTTTAGGGATTAGCAAATGGAGCACTGACCATTACTAGGAGTGGGGGTTTGTCCAGTCTTGCTGTGTTGATGCAGTTTTACCATATCACTGTTAGGGGTTACATAAAGCAATTTCTGAAACACATAAAACTATACTATTTGCATATAATTGGGTTAATAAGATTATGGCTTGTTAATAAGTGTTAGTGCTCACCAAAAAGTGTATTTTATACACACTATATAAGCAGAGATTGAAGTGCTTATGCTATATTTGTGTGTACCTATTAGCTTATGTTTTTAATTTATGTAAGCCCAGTAATTAGACTGACTATTTACTCCTGTGATTCCATTCAAAGTACAAACATTTCACCTTTTGTCATATTTACATAGTTTACGTTTCCTAACGTTGTCCTAATGTGGGTCAGAGTGCTTTTCCCAGTAATGTCTGCTCGCAGAAGGGTGAACTCAAGAATTACTCATCAATTGGACTAGGTCTCATCCTGGCAAACTGCTAGGACAGTCTTTCCAGAATTTCCAATCTGCCATGCATTAGTTGTGGCACATACAATTTACATTAATAGCATGGAAATAATAGTTTTCCTAATGTGGTAAATAAAACATTTTAGAATTCTATTATCTGTTTTATGACTATAGTCCACTTCTGGAAATTTCTCATCCAGTTTTGCATTGAAAAAACTAAAAATTAAATGCGGTCATACGGACAGTTCATCAAATAAACGAACAATTACTACTGTGATTGTATTTTATAAATGTAAGATGTTATACTGTTCACAAAAAATAGGGGACATTTTAGGGAAATTAGGGGATAAGTGCAATACCCCACTATAAAATATCCCCTAATTTTTGTATAGCAGTAAGTGAGTAGTTCCGGTTGAAAATCCAAAATCCAAAATCCCTATTAAGTCTGGACAATATATAGCCATTATTTATAGGGTTATTTCAGCAGATTATCCCAGTCCACCTTTTAAATCAAATTGGCCTAGGACATAAATGAAGTGACAAAAGTTTGTGTTATTGTGACAATTTCCTCGTGAGTCAAGTCAAATCAAATTTATTTACATACCACCTTTTACAAAAGAGCATCACCACTCACACAGGACACCGTGATTGTACATACTCTGTGGCTTTTATGGTTCTGTTCTGTTTGCGCTGAAACATAGCTATCTCATACATCTTATAATAAATCCATTGATTATGCAATGCAATAATTGGTGGCTTCTCGTGTTACACCTATAAGAAGATTTTACGGCGGTAGCTGATGCCGTGTACCTTGGGAAGATGGCAGCTTGAGCAAAATTTGTGTAGCACAAGATTGCAAAGACAGAGAGGGCAAATCGAAAGAAACAAATTGAGGGTGTCAGGAGTCCATGCCCTCTGCCGATCCTCCCAATATGATAAACAGACAATTAGCTAGTTAATTCTCCTTGTGTGTGTGTGTGTGAAGCAAAACCAGTGAGGCATGTGCCCAGCCGGAGGTTGAATGTTCACACACACGCACACGCACACACACACACACACACAGTCTTGATAAGCATATATTTTGGGGACTTTTCATTGACATAATGATTACCGTAGCTGCTATTACTGCTTCACTCTAACCTAACCCTAACCTCAGTAACCAAAATGATCTTTTGTCTCTTTTGGTTTATCAAATAAAAGATGAAAATTGCCAGTTCTTTCTACCTTTGGGGACATATTTCATCCGCATGATGATGAACCGTCAAAGTAAAATTATTAATAAAGTGCTTTTTACAAAAGAGCATTGTTTTAAAACAGCTTTACAAATATCTAAGTCCAAAACCCCAAATGAGCATGCCCATGGCAACAGCAAAACAGTGGAAACACCCTTAAAGGTGATGAGGAAGAAACCTTGGAAGACCAAGGCTCAAAAAAGGACCCAGCTTCCCTATGCAGCCTATATGTAATACAGTATACAAACTAAATATACTTTTAAGCACAAACACAGACATACCTACCTATTTTGTAATCATCTCGTGACTGCAGGTACTTTGGCATTTAAAGTGACTGCTTTATACCTGTTTAAATTATGATACGCAGCATGATATGCAGAGAGTATATTTTGCTGTATTCTGTTTTGAAATAAAAGCAAGAGTTATATGACATCATGTACACATACAGCTTGTTACAGAGAAGGACTACAAACATAGGTGCAAGGGTTTATCATTTATCACAAGTCATTGTTAATGTAGAAACAAGAGAAGATACTGAAATGTCAGGTTTGAACAGAGGTAGGCTATGTGGTTAAGCTAACAAACTATGCTAATTCAGAAATAGGGTAAAGGGAACACAAGGCTATGCTAAACAATGCTAACACATAATACAAACGCTAACAAGGACAATAACAAGCTGGTGTTTAATTAAACACAGAGGTTACTCTGTGCTACACAAAACAGGAGACATCACATGAAACAGAAACAGGCACACACATAATACAGGAACAGGAGAAGATTAACGTAACAGAAACAAGAAGGGCAACAAGTGTACGAGGAACAACACAAAAAACAGGAAAAGAAGCCAGTGACAGGAGCCAGACACAGGAACTAATAGACAAGGCAAGTGAGACGAGAACCTGACCAGGAATTAAACAAAAAGGAGTAAACTTTCATAGATAAGAATATTTCCAAGCCACCCCACTCCAACTTACACAAAATCTATTACTGAACAAAACCAATTAGCCTAAAATGGAGTAAACTAGGAGTAAGCCCTCTCGGACTTGGGGTTGACATTCTCAGCTCCATTCTCAGACCGGATCCGGACTCCTCCACCTGGGACTGAACCCAGGACCTTCTCGCTGTGAGGCAACAGTGCTACCCTCAAGCCACATTGCCGCCCTGTGACATACATTATGTATTTACATTATTTTCTGTGTGTCAGCAGTCATTGGTCAAGGGTTTATGTTTTATTTTTTAATATATCTTGTTTGCTTGCTTTTAAGGGGATTCAATGCTAGCTTGTCATTATGTTTTTACCTGATTAAGGTTAAATATCGTAATGCCACAGCATATGTTTTAAAAAGGGAGAAGCATTGTAGCTATATAGATGTAATCATTTTTTATAAGTCTATAACCAATGTGACATTTCTAATGGGGCCATGGCAGTTATGTCATCAAATGTTTTGACAGTTGTTAATTAGTCATTAACCTGCCATAAATGGTGTGATACTATCTATACTTAGCAATACACACAATAATATGCATTGTAAACTGTTATATGCTGTTGTGTTATAAGCTGATATCTGCATTACATGTTCTTGTAGCTTTGTAGGAAGAATTGTAGCATGGTAATTCTATATTATTGGACTATGATATAAGATGTGATAACATGTTTATGACATGGTAATATTGTCTTGTTCTGCAAGTTAGAAGTAAAGTGATCTTTTAGATCTTTTAGACAACTCACAATCAGTGTACATTTATACACTGGTGAAATGCTATTTTCAGTATTTTTATTTCCACCCACATCCACTTAGCTCCTGTGAAAAGGAACTTTATGGACACAGAGAGACCTGTCTTAATTTTTATTGTTGCTGATCTGACCGCATAAAATAAGATTTTGGCTCCCGCAGCCAGACTAATTATAATCTGGCTAAAAGCACTGTTCATTCTTCACACATTAAAGATAGTTTAGGAGTAGCTGATATGATGGTATTAGACTGTGAATGATTAAATACTATCTGCCTTTCAAGCAAGCGTGAGAGCCATCATACTAAACATTTTGGTACTTGCGGCTAATAGCACTGACATGGCACCTCAAGGTGTTTACCACCTAGATGCTACTCTACTTGCTAGTCCAGCTCAGATTTTAATTGACAGACAAACAACTGAACCAGTGATATTAGGTACTTATAATGTGTTTATTTGGCAACATAGTATAATGGCTGACAACATAAAGGAGTTTGAGACTGAAAGACATCAGGATTCTTTATATTAGACAACGGACACAAAACAAACCATTGTTTGCAAAATATTAAAAAAACAAGTCTGGTGGGAACAAGCTTGTTCAACCACCTCATAAGCACCCAAAACAGAACACCAATGGTCAGATAGCACAGGGATCTCACATTGGTGCAACAGCTAAAATTGGCATTGAATCCTACAACAATAACAAAAGCCATTTAAAAGCCATGATTGTTGCTGTGACATGTTATCTAGCTAAGCATATGGCACTCAACAAAATGGTCTAGGGTACTACTTACTCCTACTTACCAAGCTGCAAATACATTGCTCACAAAAATGAGGGGATAATTCATTATGGGATATTTCATTTTGAATCATCCCCTAATTTGTGTTAGCAGTATATTTTGTAACAGCACAGCTCCTCTGATAGAGTATACAGAGAAACAACTGAATACAAAATGAACAAAACTCTGTTAGTAATTTATAGCGTAACCTGACTTTAGAACTATATTCTATGGTTATAATATTATTACTTTATCATTTATGGACACCTAGAACATGGTGGTGAGAGGTGAGAAACTTTATTATAAAAGGTCAATTTTCATTAATGTATGTACGTAATTTAGCTAGATTTTATTAGTACAGAAATGAGAGTGTTCAGATGCATATCAAGCTGAAATACCTAAATGGAGAAATAACTGTGACAGTATCATGGATTGTGATTCAGTCTGAAAAAAAATTTGATGTGATATTTTTGCCAGGTCATTCACCCATATTGTGGGATTAAACCCACTAATGGAAGGAGGACAAACATGCAACACAAGAGTGAATATTCTAACAAAAGGCAAGGAATGCATCTTAATACGCCATGCCAGTCACTTTCTTGTAGCAAATCAAGTAATTGCTGAGACACAACAAGGTGAAATTCACTCACTCTGATTAATAGCTTCAGCTTTATGATTGGTCATGGTGCTTGCAGCCAATCATATTTACTTCCCTCATATCTAGAGTGAAATTGCATCTAATCCAGAGCTTGCTGCAGAATTGATGGTGTTTGGAGGCTATTTATTGTTCAAATTAAAAGGGCACCACATCTGTATCTTTAGAGGGGAAAATATTCATCATTTCATAATCAAAACATGTAATGCTTGAGAGGATTATCGATAATTCCTCACAGGAAATATTGGTCTCACTTCAAAAAGTGCAAGAGAGAGAAACAGAGAGAGCTTATGGAGGAAAGTTCCTGCACCACAAGTCATGTTTGTCTTATGAAAAAAAGAAAACTCTTTGATTGGATGGTACACTCCATTGCTCTCTCTCTGCTCTCCCTCATCAAATCCACTCAGATTCACTCATGTAAGACATGACTTCTAATTGCTATATTTAATGTGTTAATGATTTAATTATTCTTTTAATTAATTTGTTATGACTAAAAGATTGACTTAATTCAACGGCTTTTGGCTTTTTGAGGGGAAATGAAGGAAGGAGTGACAGTTGCTTTACGATGAGTTGCACAAAATATTGTATTTAAAAATCCTGTTATTTTTTACTCTGAATATCCAATTGAACATCCTTATGTATTTGCATGCATGTGTTTCTTATTCCAGTACACTGGTGCACTCATTTCAGTATGCTGGTGTTCAAACGATATCCTTCCCTCTCAAAGCAGATCATTAGTAATGGGCCTGAGGAACGGATCCACATCAAGCAGAGAAAGGGGTATCAGTACACATTTACAATTGTACTGTCAGTGTCACTGCTATTCAGGGTAGTCCACCACCAAATTAATATCTTACCCACTGCTGGTCCCTTTCCATTGATAAAGGTGTTAGTTAATGATGGACAAATAATAGCTAAAATAATAATAAATAATATGATTTACAGTGCTTTATTGTATACCTTCAGAGTGAAGCTATTGTATATGGAATGTCTACCTAAAATTCCAAATTACTGCACATTAGGGCTTACACAGACTATTCAAAAGCAGAAAAAAACAGTACAGAAAGCAGCTTTTTTAAAATAAAAAACGCTGTGATAATCAAACATTGGTACTCTATGTAACATTCAGTGCTGCAGTACTTAATTTGTAATACGAGCGTGTTATGCAGCAGGTGGGCATCGAGTGAGAAGTTCCTGTAACATATGAACACAACAGTGCTCATAATGCAACACGTAATACAGTAGTTGCTGCCTGTGAGCTCTCCTGACTGCAGAGCTGTTGAACCCATTCTGAATTTCTGTGTATTCTTTGGGGTGCTTTCTTTTGAGGTAGTTATAATTGTTCGTTGTGTTTCCACCAGAAGTGCCAAAAATCTTGCCTCTGCAAACTACAGGGTGAGTCAAAATACACAAGACACATACAAAAGGACATATCTGAATACCCCAGCAATTAATGGGTGAAGGTGCCTATCTTTGACACTATGTACGGAACATGGCCACCATCTTTGAAGCCGCCATATTGGATCAGGAGCATGTTTTTCCAATGGGATGGTGGTCATGTAGCCAAATTAAAAACAAACCAGTTTCTTATAACTATTATGGATTTTTTAATTATCTGGCTCCTTTATGTTTTCTGTTGTGCTACTGTGTTGCCAAACTTTGTCACAATGGACTATTATGAGTTCTGTTTTTGTGTCTGTCAGGGAAAATTAAAGTAGCAAACAGAGAAGCTTGTGGTTATTAACCACCTCACATTGGGATGCCATGTCAGGGTTTTCAGCACAAGTCATACAATATGTTCAGTATGACAGTTCTTGCAAGCTTTCTGTTTAAGTCGATCGTGGAGACATTTTCATTATTCATGATCTAAAATCGTAATATTGGCCACCCCCATTTCATGCTATTTCTTTTCTCTAATTTTTACATTGCTACCTAGTAGTCAGAAGTCACACAAAAGTCTTTGATTGATATTTTATTGTGAAAACTTTCAGGCTGGAAAGTAATGGTAGATTGAATATGGCAATTAATCATATCTGGTTTAGCGTGAGAATTTGTGGCTGCAGTGGTCTAATCTGGATGAATGTGGATTTAGTGGAAAGATATACTCACGGGTGTCAGTACCCAATTTCACTCTCTTGGATGTTTGCAGAAGCACTATTACACCAGAATATGCAGCCTGTAAAACAATATCACTGCTGGCCATGATTAGTGATGGACTTGGGAATAGATAAAAGGTCAATCTTCTCATTAGTTGTGTGCTGCATATGAAAAAATCTTAAATTTAAGACTACATTGGAGCAAAATACAAAAATCAGCAAAGACGAGTGAGGTTATGAAACAATGGGGAGCCTGCAGCTGTAGGGTATACTCGCTAGTTAGCCTTATTCTGACATTTCCACAAGGCATCACTGATATAGCTAGACAGGCTCATAAATCCAGAACACAAAGCAGCAATACTAGGAGAATCCATGATCATAATAACAAAAACAGGCTTAGAAGGTTAGAGCACAAAAACATGGAGCTCTAGGGAACTTTAGAGGAAAACAGCAAACCATGAGTTCTAAAAAAAACAAAAGCAAGTCTTACGACCAAATAACAGCAGATTATATACAGACATGCAGTGATCACAGCAGCATGTGGTCAGAGCTTTGTGGAGGCTCCTACAACAGATGTCCTTTTCGGGATGGAATTACAGCTAATTCATACATGATCAGCAGATGCCTTACAGTACATCATCACTCTCTAATTGATACAAATATCCTCAGCAAAATCATCTCATTTGCAGAAGAGTAGCTACAGGGCAGGCAAGGAAGGTTATTACCTTTGAGGCCTATGCTCAGAGCGGGACTCCTAAAGGATGTTGATTGTGTTGAAATGCGTAATGTCAAGACGCAGGAACCCATATAAACCCTTTTGGCAACGCACAGCTAGATCTTGGCAAACTCCCACAGAGGGAGTGATTTTATCAGCTCGATAGATTTTAAATAGCTTTTAAATAGATCTGTGAATGTAAAGACAATTCACCTACCAGGAGTATAGAATAGAAACAATAAATGGAGGAACAGAAATGATGACACTGGTTGGGTGAGAATGGCTAACCAAAAATAGTGATGCAGTCTTACCACAGCTGAAGGAATTTGCAATGAATAAAATTATAATACGATACATAAACAATAATAAACATCCATTCATCATCTTTCGCTTAATCCACACATCAACTCTGGAAGCAAGGGCAGGGGCATCTCTAGACGGGGCGCCAATCCATTGTAGGGCACACACACACTTTCATGCACACAGTCACACACTAAGGGTCACGTTAGAGACACCAATTAACCTAACATACATGTTTTTGGACTGTGGGAGGAAACTTGAGTACCCGAAGCAAACCCATGCAGACACGGGGAGGACATGCAGTCTCCACATAGAAAGGACCCAGGCCGCTCCACCCTGGGATTTACATCGGAACCTTCTTGCTGTAAAACAGCTGTGCTACCCACCGAGCCATCATGCTAATAACAAACATAACCATTTATATTTTTTGGTGGAATTAGTATTGCAAGATATCCAATCAGTTGCATCATCTCTGTATATGGTCTCCAGTATAGAAATAGAGGATAAACCATTACAAAATGTTAGTTTTATGTTAGTTTTTAGCAATCTGCCATCATTTTGGTGAGCAGCTAATGTAAGTGGCTAGAGCCAGAGATGGAGGTTGATTTGAGACTTAGACTGAAGTTACACTTAAGTCACTCAAACAGTAACTTTGGAAGTCTTGATACAAATAACTTGGACTCAAGATTTATTTATTTATTTATTTATTTATTTATTTATTCATTCATTCATTTATTCATTATCTTATTCCCTTTTCATAGTCAGGGTCACAGGAGCGCCTGTGCCCAGCCGGCAGCATAGGGCACAAGTCAGGAACAACCCTATACAGGGCGCCAATCCATCAAAGGACACATATAATACTTACACTCATGAACAAAATCACATACAAAGGGCACCTTGTAAACATCAGTACACCTAACTCACACGTATTTAGACTGTGGGAAGAAACTGGAGTACTTTGGTAATTTAATGTAATGTAATGTAAATTTTATTGTAATGTATCTGTATATATCCATCATTTGGTGAGATACATTCAGTTCCCCCAATTCCTGCCTTTTGTTGCTACGTTCAGTTAAGCTGTAGATTAAACAAGTTAACGTTCACATCCAAAGTCTACAGCATCAGAATAAATAATGCCGAAACAACAATATTGAATTTCATCAGACATCTCAAGACACATCTCTGTTTCCTGTAGTGCAGCAAGTGCAGCTTTAATATTGCAAAGTACATTTGATAATTTGAAACCAAATCTTTCTTGCTTTTATGTTTCTTTCCACTGCATTAAAATACAATTTTAAAGGTGACTGTATAGCTGATCAGCTTTGATACTGTAGCATTTGCTGATAGATAACAGTACAGTACATGATTTAAATTCTTAAGAAAAAGCAATGCGGTGTTATGGATGAACCTGATGGAATCCATGTGTTTCATCCACTAGAACTTTAATACTTGACTTGAACTTGGTTTATGCATCTTTTTGAGGTCTAATAACATACAGGACATCTGATGAGGGGAGTTATTTCATTTGAAAGTATGGACATGAAATAGGAATAAATACAACACAGCGATTACTGTAAAATGCAGTATAGTTTTACTTTGAACACACACAGGACAACAAAGAATTGGGAAATTGTTTAGAAAAGCACTTACTGTCTCTAGACACAAAATAACCAAAATTTATACCGGTGCATGAAGTGATTTTTTTGGAGTTATATTTAACCTAGCATTCCTGCCTAGAGATTTAAATGGTTCAGCGGCCTCAAAATATTAAAGAGTGAATTTTCTCAAGCTGAAAAGGAGCCCTGTGTAAGCTACTTGCTTGTGTTTACCCTGAAAATATTTGTCTTTTCCAAAGATCCGTTGCCTCAGGGAGAACGAGGAGACAGCAGTACCTCCTACAGCTTTTCCGATCTTATAGGTTCATACAGCCATGTGGTTAAACACTGCATTCAATAATCATTTTATCACAACTCTACAAATAGATAAAGTCTCTTATCATATACATACTGGTGCCCAGCTGCAGTTTGGTCTCTTCTGTTATATATACAAAGTAGCATATTCTGTAATTTAGATAACATAAAAAACTGCTCCACATTGTGTGGACTCCAACATACATGGCATATTGAAAGTTCTCGTTGCTCCATTGTGACATCTGACAACATTGTTTATTAACTGACTGAGTTGATCTCAAGGAAGCAATTAGGATAGACCAGTGCTTCTTCAACTGCCAAAATGGTGCACGCATCATTCCATGGTAGTATGAATATCTATAAATATAAATGTATAATTTTTAACTGGTCCCCACCATATTCCTCCAATTACTCAATTTCCTTACTTGTTTGTACATTCAAGATTCAGAGTGATCACTGATTAAA
The DNA here is from genome assembly GCA_034780255.1 of Parotocinclus maculicauda. Lineage (NCBI taxonomy): Eukaryota > Metazoa > Chordata > Actinopteri > Siluriformes > Loricariidae > Parotocinclus > Parotocinclus maculicauda. Next base: position 11,935 of record JAUZSU010149556.1, read on the forward strand.
TATAATGTATATACAAGTAATGTTAATTATAGATTCCTATCTATAATTCGATATCCTATCCTATATGAATGCTATCAAGTGACTAACCTTGTTGTTGGAGACTTTTCTTGCATTGCTAGTAGCCTTATGGTCTCCAAACCCACACAAATGAAAACATCTACCTTGTCTGATCTAGATTGGGCTCTGAGTTCCAATAGTGATGGTTCTTGGCACAGCAGGAGGGAGAGCTGATGGTGTTGGACGTAGAGTTTAGCCTAGGAGCCCCTCCTGGGCCTGGCGATAAGCTAAATTATTTTTAATGGATCTTCATAAAACCATCTGTAACAGTGCACCTGCACACTGAAGGGTCTATTGACAGAATGATTAGGGCTGCAGGACCCACAGATTGCTCCAAAATATGTAATCATTTTGTTTTCATATTTACCACATGTTTTCTTGTAGACCATGTATCGTGGTGTCCTTAAAATGTGTTTAAAAATGTTTCAGACAGATCGGAGGTGGTACATTTATTTTTGTATCTTTATTTATTTATTTTTAAATCTTGCTACCATATGATTCATTTCATGTTTCTTAAATTGTCCTCTAGGGCATTCTTCTTAAATGGGCCATTTGACCTGGCTGGAGGTGCCATGTCCATGATGAATAAAGGTTAATTGTATAACTTAATCTCTTCCACTTTCCAAAGTAATGAAGCCCAAAAGGCATTCAAGCTTTATTAGAACATGCACAATTCTTTGACATACATAGCCTGCATTCAGCACTCGGGACTGGTCATCCCCACTTAGCATTCTACACACATACCTCATGTCATTGGCGTAAGGTGGATAATCACAATGGAGAATGCAATGTAGGACCGGGGTAGAATATTGAGTAATCTTACGATCTTCCTCTGCAAACAATCACATGTTTATTTACTCATTACTATAGTTAGCTGTTTTACTGTATGTGTTTTGTGTGTATTATTACTATTAGAAAGTTACTTTTAGATAGTAATTGTAATTATTAAATAGCTTAGACTTTATAAACCACATGAAGATTCAAATGTACCAGTCCCATTTTTGCTTCTTTTTATTTTTATTTGCACTTATTTATTTATCTGCTCCCCTCACATACACACCACTCCTAGTTGCCCTTTTAGCTTGTGATTTATATAAGAAGCCATTGTCCTTGCATGCTTGGCAGATAGTTTAACAAAATTGAATGAGATCAAATTTAGTGCAACCTCCATTGGGGCTGGCCACATTATTTTGAAGTGCTTCATTACAGTGGCAGTGGGGGCTGGATATCTTCATTTGGGATGTTGCATTCCCTCATTCATCACTCTAGATAAGGAACTCGAAAAATGCCAAAACAACAGGACCCACAGCGGCAAACATGAACACAACGGCTCACCTGCGTCTTGATTACATTAGCAAGACTAACTAGGTGGCTAATTCCAGCAGCATGTTTTGGATGGAATGGGCCATGTAAACTGAAAAGCTACTAACGCAGGTGTCTCCGAAGTTACCCGTCAATATATTATATACAGAGAAAGTGTTATGTATTTAATTGCAACTGTGTAAGGAAATGATTAGATATACCTACCCAGTACATACAGGCATTGGCCATTTTATCAGGTAGACCTACCATATAAGATTAAAGATTTAGAGGTGCTGAATACCAATGGAATCAGTAAACTTTACATTTTACCATCATTTCGGTCTATAACACTTGTGAAGGAAAAAACTGTTACTTTATTGGTAGGGGATCTTTAGTGGAGTGACTAAAATGACGCCAACAAATCTAAGAAAATGTAATTTAATAATAAGCCTTTGAGCCACAAAGCCTTTAAAAGGTAAGGGACATGCCTGTAATAGACATGCCTATGGTATAGCGTATAGTACTAATACTGACTGTAGTTCATCTTTTGCTGAGCACAATTTGTCAGTGCAGTTCAATCCTGTCCATTGCAAAGGAAAGGGACCAGCATAGAACCACACCTGACAAGATCGTAATTGGATATTGGATCATGCTGAGCACAGTAGTGACATAGACACTGTAGTGGTTCTGGTATGAGAGTATCAGGTGCACCAACGTTATTAAACACAGTGTAAAGTTACTGTCTATCTTATTAGACACACCTGTCTTGTTGGTGCAAACCGTTGATGTGCAGTCTGCAGTTCATAGTTTATAATAGTCATCTTCTGCCCTCTCACACTATGATGACATTATGACGGTCCAGAAGCTTGCTGTTATCTATGGCTTGGCTGTTTAATATGAAAGTTTATCTACTTGCATTAATTGAGATTTAAACATTGAAAATTACACCAGATAAAAACCTACTTTTCAGACACACGTTCATTCTATGAATCACCAATCTTTTTACCAGAAGCTATGCGAAAGAAACACACACAGCTGCTACCACCGCATACATTATCATGACTGCATCATTGCTGTGCCATGAAGTTTACCACCCAAATAAGTGTTACCTTTGACAATGTGTTTGAGTTTAGTTTTAGTTTTGGTACCTTTTTTTTAATACTGAATAAACTAGTTATGAAATTTGAAATGTTAATGTTGCTGTGCTTCAACTGAGAAAATTCTCCTAAACTTCACTTTGGCACCAGAAATTGTTTAAAAAGCTTATATGCTTCAAACCAAGCAATAAAGCATTCAACACGGAAACAGCCTTGAACAGATGTTAGGAATGACAAACTTGTAATTAATTAATAAGCATGCAATTGGGCTTTGTGACTGAGAGAAGTAAAGTTATAAACCACATGTGACATGGAAGGAACTTTTCATACATTTAATAATATTTATAATTTGCACAGGGCTTCAATTAAACTAAGCTCTGTTGTGATGAGGCAAAAAAAGCACTGAAGAGGTGGATGAAGCATTTGGTATGACCACATGTGTCCCTCAAAAGGCACCATTTTGTTCCTGAGCCAGATGTGTCTGTGATGACAGCTCAGGGGCTCGTACCCCATGTCTTAGGTATCTTTCCAATCTTTAGTAGTCTCTTTTTTTTTGTCATTATTGGTTCTTTTTTTTGCATTTCCTTCTCTTTTTTGCTCTTTTAATCGACACTATCTTGGATGAGCTCTGCCTCAGCCTTGATCATTTGTTCTGTCTTTTATCCTCTCCTCTTAGACCTTTATCATTCTCTCATCCTTTCTGTCTGATACTGCAGGCAGATGCTTGGGGACCCCAGAGGGAGAGTGTGTCTGTAAAATAAACGCCTTAATGAATCACCCCAACTGTGCAGGCATTCAGTGCCAAGCGTCACATCTGCATGCCTCACAGTGGCCCACACCCAGCCATCATCCCAAAGAGAATAACAGCATTCACCTAACTCAAACTCATTAGAGACAAAGAACTGGTATTTTGAGCCTATCAAACCACTGTATATTAATCTAAATTGAAAATTTGGAACCATATTTAGGTGAGATTGTCAATAAAAATATGCCACACTGGCCATAACAAGATGCCACATTTGTCCAATTGTCAATGACTGACATTAAACAAGGGTTGGGACAGTGAGCCAAGATGCTATGCTTAATATATGTCATGGCAGTACATTTGAAAGAAGGGCTTTGTTTCTCCTGATGTCCAATGATGACAGTGTCATGCCTTCTACATTATTTTGGTTGCATTGTTGGTTGTGTTTTGCTCTTTATTTCACAACATTAATCACAGTTATTGGAGTAGCATAAGCTTAGAGAAAAAGGTGATGGGGCTAATTAGTTGTTAGTGAAGACTCTCCTCTCCCAAATGGCAAGTGCATACTTTACAAGGTCATAATTTGATTAAAGCAGGAACCAGTGACTGGAAAGATTGCAGACATCATTAACTCATATCTCCATACATAGTGTGTGTGTGGGTGGGGGCATTTGGGCTTGCAAGCTAAAAGCATTATCTATGTAGGACCACATGTTTATGACATTAATCACTTTGTTGTTGACCACATTGAGAAGCCACCTTTACCCTGCATAATAATTTAAAGAGTAATGGTCACAGTAATATGGTATTGCAACAAGATTTCTACAAAAAAGCATAATTGTGTGATTATTTATAACTAATGCATTTTCCAAACTGTCCTGCACTATTTTTGTTAAATGTGTAAACTTTTTTCTGAACATGTGTATCTGATATTTATCACAGCTGTATGTTATTGTGAACTATGAAACTATGAACTAAAAAAAATAATGCTGTCCTTATGTTAATTTTGCATAGTTTCTAATGGCAGCATAACATTTTGTATCATTTATATAAATTATATAAATGGAAAACCAAATATGAAAAATTTGCTATTCTTTATTACTACAGGGGAGTTTTGACAATTGATTAAATATTTTAATCCATGTTGTCCTAGCGTGATTTCACAATATTAAAAAGGGCAATTTGTGAATATCTTTATTACATTTATTTAATTGGCAGACTTAATTTCCTCGTCTCCGTGAAATGTGTCAGTTACTGTGAGGAAAGCTATTTCAGTAGAAAGACCGGACACCAGACTGGTTGGTATAAGAGTGTTGATATCTTACAGAAAGGAGGACAACACTCAAAATATAGTACGTCTATGGGTTTTGGACAAGAATGGAAGAAGGGAACTGAAGCCATGTTAAAGAAGGAAGGAACCAGGTTAGATGTCAGTGACATGTTGATCATTGTAGTGGTATAGTTAAGGTTACTAGCAATTGCCTGTCAAAATGTGGGTGGTACTGGTTGTACCAGTGTGCAGGTCATTTGATGATTTATGACAATTACCGTCACCACTAGTAGCATAAGTAGTGACAAAATCATATTTGTATACAGATGACTAACAATTCCAGAGACATCTGGCAACAGGAAGGTCCACAGAAAGGTGTGTTTTTGACAGAAGAAGAAAGAGAGGCCACCGCGGGTCGAGGCTCAGTGAGGTCTGCTGTTGAGAGGATTTTTATTCTATTTTATCCTTGCACTGCAAAAAGTTTATCTACAAGACTGCTGAACATCAGATAGGGATTGTATGACAACGTTTATACTAGGTATGGAAAGTGGAGGACAATGGAAATCCAGAGACTTGGAAAGAGTTTTGTAGAAAGTATGAGCAGAAGCAGCCGTGGGTGCTGAAGTGTTGAGCATGTTTCTCAAGTGCTGAGAAAGAGACTAAAGATGGCAAAAATGAAAAAAAAAAAACAGTCAATCTGAATGAAGAAAGAATTTTCAAGTATCTTCACATTGTTACTGCAATGGAGGGAGTGGAGGTGGTGTAGCAGTGGAAGAGGAAAAGACACAAAAGTGATGTGAAACATGGAGGAGTTACTGCAAGTTTGGATCTAACAATTTCTTGGTCAAGATGAGGTCAAGGGTTCTGCTTGGTCTTTGAGTTGGTGGAGACGGAGTTTGACCAAGCACCAATGGCATCAGTAGGAATGCTGTGGTCACTTAATAGAACCAGAATACTGCCATCATCTAGACGTGAGCCAAAAAGAGAATCAATCATATTGATAAAGTTGTAAATTGGATAAGAAGATCAGTAGATCATGATGACACGAGGATTGTAAGATATGAGTATAGTTATATTGTGAAATTCAGAAAAGGAAATGTTAGTTTCTGATACTGTGAATACAATATATATCATGGCACTATAACCAGAGGGTATGAAAGAATGACAAAGTTTAAGACTTTAGTCATTTGGCAGTGTCACTTACAAAACATGCCAACAGTTAAAGGAGCCAATGATGTAAGTACTCAATGATCTAGAAGTATTTATTGCCAGTCAGATCAGAAACAAGTGCTACTCAGAAAATAGGTGGTTTGAAGAGGTAAGGTTTTTCAAGTGTACAAAGAGAATGGAAGTGTACCAAAAACGCATCCCTGAGGGACTCCTGGAGTAATCCTATGAGGTGATGAAAGTGAACCTTGCCATGCTCCCTGGTAGGATCAATCTTGTAAATCTGAGCAGAATCAGGCAAGGACATTGTCCCCAGTGCCCATGTTAGCAAAAGTGGAGATGAAAGTATGATGATTCACAGTGTAAAATGCAGCAGACCGATTTAGAAGGATAAGTACGCTCTCTTCTCCTCTACACAATGTAAGCAGCGTCTTTAGTATGAGCTACATTATAAAAAAGCTGGTTTATATAAAGGAATACACACAAACAAGTCCTTGTACTGTATACTGATGTTTTCCAAGACTTTAATGCACTGTGAATCAATCAATTAGTGACCTGTTGTATTTATGCTAAACTTCAGTAAGACCTGTAAGTGAATGCTAAAATGTCATTAACAGGTGCTAGAAATACTCTACCCCCAGTGATTTTTCTCACTTAGGTGAGAAGTGAAACCTAATTTTAGAGTAAACACATCCCTCACATCTACAGCAGTTAAAAGTTTGGGAACTTTTTGGAATTTTCTTTATTTCTGAGTTTATATCTAAAATATCATATTGTAAAACCAAATATTATATAATGAGAACTCAATAAAAGTAATAAAATAAAAATTAAATGTATTTGTTGAGCAAAACAATATAATGTTACATATCCATGAATGGCAAAGTAAGTGAACCAGTAGGATAAAATTACCCAATTAACAGAATGAAAACAGAATGACACTCAGGCATGAGTGGGTGCCCTGGTGTATTTAAAGATCAGTGATCTAAGTCCGATCTTCACAAACCATTTGTGGAAGCTTATCATGACATGAAGAAAGGAGTTTCCTGAGGACCCAAGATAAACAGCTATTTATGCACAACAGACTGGAAAAGGTTACAAAAACACCACTTAAGAGGAGGTTTGAATTTCTTCCTCTAAAAAGAACAAAATTCAAGACCGCTGACACTCGGTTGGCCAACACAGATCACTTCAACTGTGTGTAACAATCTGCAAAGACACAAAGGAACTTCAAACTAAAGGTCAATGTTCATGAGTCCACCATGAGGAGAACACTGAACAACAATACTGTGCATGACTGCTTAGTAAAGTGTACATTGATGCACATCATGTGGCACATGGACAACCATGAAGGCTATTGCTGAGGTAGTTTGCAGATGAGTAAGAGAAAAATATAGCTTTTTGTTTACATGAGAAGAAATATGTTTGAAGATTGCATTTCAGCAAAATAAAATCCCATCAGTGAAGCATGGTGTAGTTTTATGGTTTTTGCCTGTTTCCTGCATCTGGACCAGGACAACATGCCATAATTTATAGAACAATGAATTCTGAATGATACCAGTACTTAATAAACGGAAATCTGAATCTCAGGCTAAATTTCTTTTAAGATGATGAGAAGGACTTGCGACCAGTTATTGGAAAGGTTTAGTTGCCATTAATGCTGAGCAAAGGGGTTAATTTGTGGAATCCATGCCAGCTAAAGAGAGCAATGGTGGGTTAAGGGCCTTGCTTAAGGTCCCAACTCTGGCAGTGTGTCAGAGGTGGGATTTGAACCCTGAATCGTCAAGTCCAGAACCCTAACCGCTAGGCTACCGCAGTCCCATTTACTAAAATGTTGGCATGTGATTTAAGCTGTCATACCATAAAATATTATCAAATTTAGCATGTAACTGCAGCCTGACACTGTTTATATGCACATTACTTTTTATAAACTGAACTTTGGGAAAAAAACATACATTTAGAATATTTTATTCTTTTTATTCTTCCACAGATATGCTGCGTATATGATTGGTAATGCAAAACACTGTATTGAATCACTAGCTGTCTGAGACAAGGTCCTATATTATTTGGACCCACCACTGTAAATGGTTAGCCAATAAGAACACATAGAAGTCAAGCTTCAAAGGGCACATCAAACATTGTTCAACAGAACACTGAATGGCTCAGTGAACTATGAGCAATACCTAATAGTATATCTGTTAAATGGTAGAGAACGATATGCTTTTGATGTGGTCTTAAACAATTTCCTCTACACTGACTATGTAGGGTAAATTTCAACCCCAAACTTCCTCTGTCCCTTCTGCCGCTTACATAATGAATGGATTGAATGGTGTTCCTTTATATATTTAGCATCTATGAATCAAAATGAAGAAATTTTCTATCTCTACCCTTGTGTGGGATGTAAATTTTAGCTCCTCAAATTTGCAAATTGCCGCTCTCTTGTGATTGTGGGTAATTTAAAGAACCGCACCAATCGATCTAAGAGGAGCCATTTTTAGGAAGCTGGAGTCCTGCTGAAGAACCCCACCCCACCACCACCCCCTTTTCACCTTCTCTCTCTATCCCTCTTTCTCTCAGACTCTTCTCCTCCTTCTCCTCAGGCAACTCCTCGTTTATATTCATGCTTCTCCACAGGACGCAACGGCTCCTTGAGGATGTCACTCTGTGCCACTTTAACAGATGAACATATCTAGAATGAGCTATGGTGCCAAAGCACTCAAACAGATGTAGAGATGGCATTTTAATTTCCTCTCACACACACCTTGCACCTTGACTATGACTACTCTAAAAACATGCATACAGGGCCAACAAATGCAAAAGATACAGTGGCACTATTTCTCAGAAACAGAACATTTTCATTCCATTGATATGTACAGGTCTCTTTGTTGTATGATCAGTTATTGGATGTGACACTTTTGCTCATATTTAATATTAAAAACCAATTGTTTGTATTGTAACAATACCTAAATATTACATTGCGGTACAACGGTACACTGCATCCTTCCATTTGGTTCAACTTGACTGAGATTGTGTGCTTTTCTAGTTTTTTTTGTTTCTTTTTTTGTTTGTTTTTACAAATTTACACTTCTCACAAAAACATTATAATGAAATATCCCCTAACTTTTGTGAGCGGTATATTTCTTTATAAGAGCCTAATATGAACCTGCTTGAAACCATGAGCAAGTTGGTTCTTATTCAGTACTCCTCTTCTCCTTCAATACCATAGCTATTTAAACTGTAGGATGTGACACAAATGTGTTCTAGGTGAGCAGAAACTCCCCACACTGGTGACTTTAGGGATTTATCATTGTAGCCTGAAATCTTTCTCACGCATATTCCCATGAAAATTCCTTATTCAGCAAAAGACAACACAGACTATTGGCTGATGCCACTCACAAGAGATGACTGTAGAGCTTAACTTAATCCTAGCAGCAATTAATATTCCACAACCCAGCATCATCAATACAGCCTACAAATGCAAATAATTAAGAGGAAAATCTTACACCTTCAACACAAGTCACTTCACCATGAAGCAAGAATCAATGAAGTAGAGAACAGAAAACCTTCTGACGAATAAAACTGAAGAGGAGAAAAAGAGAAATGTATAAAAGAATCTTATTACCAAAGGTCGCCCTGTGTGGTATTGGAAAAATGGAAAAGAAAAAATGAACAGAAAACAAAAAAACACACTCTTTTTCAATCCATTTGACCAGCCAGAGAAGCATCAACTATTTTTTCCTCTCCCCTGAACACAATCATTCCAGAATTGATTTTCATGGCTGAAGGAGAAATAATGGGAACTCTTCTAATGTAGAAAATGTATGTGTTCCTTTTGCTTAACCAGGATAGACCATATTTCAGGCTTGTCAGACGGGCTAGTTGAGAAATCTCTCATTTCGGCCTGGGTTTTGTCCCCACCAGTGTGTGGCAACTCATCACCTGACCAAATTAATCATATAGTGTTCAATTGTTTGGCCAGCAAAAGAGTCACAGTTCTTATAAAAGCCCCATATACTTAACAAGGTGCTATATGTAGAAAATGAGTCTTTAATGAGAGTCACCGTAAATTCCAAATGCTTTACATCTACTTCTAAGGCTGTAATGGCATAGTGGTAAAGGTGCTGTACCTATGAATAAAAGGTAAAAGGTTTAAAGTCTGTCTGCATACATGCTGCCACTGTTTGGTTCTTGAATAAGGAGATATAATCCTGAATTTCCAGGAGTTTACTTTGTATTCGCTTATTGCATAAATTGTAACAGGATAAGGGTGTCTGTGAAATGTAAATGTAAACATACTACTACAAACCAGGTCCTAGTGTGGCCCTATCATCTGTCTAAGAATATAGATGGTTTCAAAATAGCTTTTTACCTCTATCTAGACATTTCACCTTTTAAGGTCTGGTCTGTGCAGTGCTTCTGTCCTTGCTTCTTCTATTTAAGAGGTCTAAGCAAGTGTGTGCAATATTGCCAAAAAATAACTTTGATAATTTGATTTTGTCAATTAAAATAATTAGATAATTGCTTGGCAGAGTATATGGGTATATTGGGTGTAAAGACTTTGTTGTGTCTTGCCATCTGTTGCTTTTCTCGATGTAAGGCACTTTTTGCACAGTAATCCCACTAAGGCTTGCTGAGTTGTTTTTGTGCTGGTACATCGAGTGACATACTGGAAAAATGGGTAAAAAAACTTGAATGGAAAAAAGGTAAAAAAATTGAAGAAAAAAAACATACATATATTACAAAAAAGAGTTTTGAATTCCCACAAACAGGCGATGGAAAAGAGGTTTTGGAATAAATGGCGATTCTAAGTCTGAGTCTGTTTAGGCCTGCTTATTGATCAGAGGTGTCTGTGTAACATGGCCTGAGTGTCATTACTGTGCTATAAGAGACCAGATTCACCAGCTTATTATAAGCACTGACATGTCATATGTTATTAATGATATAAAGCACTGGAGTGAATGAAACTATTGATTGATGTTGGATGCTGTACTCTCAGGTTTAGTCTTGGTCTTCAGTTACAGTGTATGAGCAAAATTGGAAGAGGATTCAATTGTGGAATTGTCTCAGGTCAACAACATAAAGGTTTCCTAATGATAGAAAACAAATTTGATGTGAAACTCGACTTTCTCTTTGTATTCCAGGATTTTCAGGAACACTACAATAATTTATCATACCTTGTACATGTTCAAACATGTTTCATCAGGAAAGCAATGTTTAAATGCATTACAAGTATTCATTAAAGTTTTAGAATTACTTTTTTTGCATAAAACACACACAAAACCAGCACAAATAATTTAATATAGCTTTTTAAATCAAATTTTGTTAGCAAAGTTTTTCTTAAATCCACCATCAACTAACTTAAAAATACATCAAATAACTAATTAGCTCTGTCTCTGCCTTTAAACAAAAGTATTTGCATTTCCATCTACAGATATAAGAATGATACTGTTTTGATCAACTATTAACATATTATGAACATATATAAAAATAAAATATACCGTCAGAAAATCAAAAGGGAGCAAGTAATCCATTCATGTATTCCCTAATACTGCAATGTTTTAAATTAAACTCTATAATTGGCTTTTTCAGCAGGCTAAGTTTACGGTTTCTTCTTCTAGTGTAATGCGATTTCCACTTGTGCATCAATTAGTTTTTTTTATTTTGGTTAATTAATGTATGTAACAGACATTCAAATAACGTACTTACTTTTGTTTGCATTTGCACTAGCCTTCAGGAACACATACATATATACATAGTACGTAATCATTTTTTGTTTGTTTGCAAATAATAATATTTATATTTTTAATGCATTTTTTGCATTTCTTTGACTCTTTAGGTTCTGCCTTCTGACACACAACAGGTCAATTACGTCCTGCGCCCCATAACTGGAAAAACAGGTTCACAATCATTACCCTTGTGCCTGACTACAGCAATTCCTTAAAATACACAGTATATAGTGACTGTAGAAAGCAAACTTCAACATGAAACAAAGCCAGGACATTTTAGGTAATTTAGAAAATTCAGCTACTTCCAGAAACATTTTCAGGAAATTAGTGCGTATGGTGACCCAGATATATGGTCTGCAGACTCGATGGCTATTTCCTAAATATAATTGCATTTGTCACAGCAAAATGCTAGTGTGGATTTCATTATTTGACCCTTGTATTATGGATAGCAAATTATTTCATCATAAGCAAAACTGTTATTTAAGCCTATATTTACAGGATTTGGCTGACTTTCCCATACAGAGCCACATATGTACATGAACAATACCAGAATGTTAATGATTTACAATGTTATGTGATGGATTTACTTAATTACATTCTCAGTGGTTTATTTAATAGAGAAACATAAAAAGTATATTGTGAGAAATCTTGTTTCTCACTCTCCCTCTCTCTCGCGCTCTTCCAGCCCCGCTTTCTAATTAGCACGAGCTTTCCTCCTCACCAGGTGCGGCTCGTTACTTCCGGGTTCTGTCTCACGCTTTATTAGGCTTCCAGTTTGCGAAGTATTGCTGGTTTGCCATTCATACCGAGCGTTTATCCTAGTGATACCTTTTCTACAGCTTTTTTCTCACATAGTAAGTTTATTCAGTGTTTTCTCCGTCAGGTGATTGTGTGCGCGTTTGTTCACTTCTGAGTGCGAATTAGAGTTAATCTGTGTGCTTCCCTGTGTGCTCCCTCTCACCCTCTCCCCCCGCCTTCCCTTTTCCCTCAGCCTTAGCTTTTTGTGTATGCGTGTCTACATGTGTGAGTCGTCCGCGTCTCTTTATTGTTGCTCCAGTGTTTCGTACGTCTATATCCATAGGTCTCGCTGTTACCCTCTCGCTGTGCGTTCGGAGCATTTTGATTTACTGTCTGTGTTCCCAGGTGGTTGGTTTTTGGTCGGCTGGGGTTGTAGTGTTTGTTATTTTGTTCCTGTGTCTGCCCAGCATTAGTTTAGCCCTCTCCTCTCCTCCTTTAGCCGTTAGTGTAGCCTTTCCCTCTCCAGTGTTTCCCTTCCTGTCTGAAACCCTGTTATATTGTTTTGTTCTTTTGCTCGGTGTGTGCTCTGCTCCTTGTCTCCTATCCAGGGCTCCAGCTCTACCCTGGTTACCAGCCTCTCCTCCCATACAGCAGCATTCTCTACACATTGCTCCTCCTGCCATTGGCCTCCCTACGCCCTTGGCTCACTACAAATGTTTGTCGTTATCAATAAAACCTCATTGTTCTGCATCTCCGTCTCCTGACCTCTCCTTAGAGCTATTTGTGACAGCTGGACTGGCCAAGTATGTCTCCAAATCTAAACCCTATTAAGTATTTGAGGGGCATTCTCAATGGGAGGAGGAGAAGTGCAAAGTCTCTAACAGTGCTGAAAAATAATGGTGGCTACACTAAATATTGAGATTTTGGGCACAATTTGGCACACTTAGTGGTGTACTCACTTTTGTTGCCAGTTGTTTAAACGTTATTGGCTGTGTATTGAGTTATTTTGAGGGCACGGCAAATTTACAATGTTATATAAGCTGTAGACTGGTTACTTTACATTGTCATATATTCAGTGTTGTCCCATGAAAAGTTATAATAAAATATTTACAAAAATGTGAGGGGTGTACTCACTTTTGTGATATACCGTACAGGTGTGTCTTTCTTTTCATGTCTCCATTTGAGCATGGGTGTGGTCCCATAACATAAATAGCACTCACCTGGGACCCACCCACATCAACCAACTTCTCATGCTGGGGGGGTCTTCTCAGGGGTCAACCTAGCACCTCTGTCAAGTCTCATCAGTTCCATCATCTCCACCAGTCATCAGTCAGCATAGCTCCTTTGGTGAGGGGCACATTTAATTGTGGCAATTTCCTCCTGCATTGCTCTGGCTCAACCTTGTTCCACATTCATCACTGCATTTTTGTATGCCACACCTTTCTGTTCGTTTTCTGCATACGTAGCTTCCTATTGTCCTTTACCCATCAAAATTTGTTTTTGTGTCATAACACCACCAAGAGAAACTCACATAAGCTGTAATTTGTATTCGGGGTTAATTACTGTAATGTCCTGGTTGACAAAAGGCAGTCACCTCCAGTTTTAGTTCTTTACACTACTTACCATTTTGTTATAGATTATATAATTTATTATGATTTATCTATAAATCAATGAATAGTTCAGGAGCATTGTATCTTTCTGATATGCTTAAAGAATATAAACCCAACAGGTATCTTAGGTCATTAGGAGCTAGCCAGTTAATCATTTATAAGCTAAAATTAATTTATTTACAATTTTCTCATACTATTTTATTTATGCTCTTTTATGACCACTCCACCTGGGATTGAACCAAGGACCTTCTAGACGTGAGATTACAGTACAGACATCACATTTGAAACTAACCTCTGTAATCAAGCTTTCTTTAGGTATTATGGTTATGTTTAGCTCTCAATCTTTAATCCTCATATATTTTATTAATCTTTTTCCTTTTTCATTTTACTACTTTCCAAATAATTTGCACTTATATGAATTTCAAATATTTTACTTTAACAATCAAATTGTATTTTAATGTTTATAACTGCAGTTGATTGTCTTTTGCAAACAGTTTTTGAATTACCTATTTTTTAAAACATTGCATTTTTCTCTGCAATACAGTGAGTCCTTTAATCGAAGAGAAATCTCTTTCAGTATATCCCCAGTGATATTCGAAAATCACAGAGACCACTATGGATTTTCTTTGACATCTGTGAAATAGAACCAACATGCAATGCCACACATGTGACCATTTCAAGACCAGAGAACCTCCTAGAGAGTCAAAGCCACTTGTATTTGCCTATACACATAGCCCAGAGACAAGGCAGGGACTTTGATGTGAACTTCACACTCTGTATTTCTTCCTTATTTGGAAACTATAACAATGTC